>DVPR01002025.1:0-10039 GCA_018239345.1 Oxynetra stangelandi | reverse complement strand
CCGGAATATCTGAAAAAACTCATTCTTACCGGTGCAGTGGGATGAAAAAAGAAATTGACCTAAACTGACAGTAAACCTTACATTTTTGTGGCACACAAAATATTCAAGTCTTTGGATAATATGGATGCAAAAAGTACTATATAAACTAAAAAAAGACAAAGTTGATGTTCGTGCGCGGCCAGGGCTTATGAAGAAAGATATGTATTAGATTACAGATATTGTTCGTTTAGACAACCATCATTCCTAATACCTTCGATTTCTACCAGTAAATCAATATACCATATAGACATTAAATCAGGGTCGTTCGGGAAAGCACTTCATTTTCCTAATTTTAATAATTATTTGCTTATATTTATACGTATATGATTTAAAAAAATAAGCAGTATAAAAAGGGTGAAACAAATAATCAGTTTGTCGCCATGTGAGCCCAGCGTTGAACACAGAAGTCTCGGTCGGGTCACGCCGCGCTCTAAGTACAAAAGGACCACATAAACACAAGTTAAACTTTAAGTGGCTGCTTTGTATACAGCCTCTTGCACTGATTCTTGTATTCCGGACATTCATATTATATTTATGAATGCATTGAAGAAATCAATTTTGATTTAGTAAGTAAGCACTAATGATTTCACCATATACCAATATTGCTGGGTTAGATTTTAAATTATATTTTATGATTTATGTAGTACTGAAATAATGCTACATAATATAAGGATTCGCTGTATACAAATAATTATTTTTACGTCTCGAGTTTTCAAGTCTTTCCGTATATTGTACATATGTAGGTTGTAAAGTTTATAAAACAAATAGAAGCGGTGGTACATATACATCTGTCAAGATACCATTTCAAGGTGATGGGAATTCAATCAAGATGGCTCCTTGCTTCATCAGGACATTAAAATGGAACATAAAACAAACTGTAAGGTATGGATGTGCCAGCTTTGTATCGGCTGTGAAGATCTGTGCGCTACACACGGCTCGGTAGAGTCATTAACAACTGTTCACATATTGTTCATTTTAAATTCAACTGGAGCGCTTGATAAATGGCAGTGGTTTGAGATCTGAAGTATAATATTGTAGTTATAATGAACTCGCGCTCCTGATCACCTATCCTATTGGAAGAGTTTGGTTTCAAACGTTCAAGTCGATTCTGCAATGTTAAGCCTCATTAGACGCGTTGAAGATTGAACAACAAATTGAGCTTATGTAGAGTTTCTACTCGAAGTTCAGTAGCCATACGGATTGGCAGTGCCGTAAAAAAGGGAAGTCTTTCATTAGACACAAACCCCTAAGTACACCAACAGTTGTCTTTTGAAAGCTTTCAGAAGTATGATTATAAAATAAAACTCGTAATTATCCGTTTTTTTAGTACACATTTTTTAAAAACCAATATTTATAATTGAGTTATGCATTACATTTACGTTTCCTTAATGTACACTGTCTTTGCCCGTACGTGGCGTATGTCAGATGCAAAATGAAAATAACTTTTGGCGGGGCCACCTCATAAATCAGAAACACCAGTGTAGCTCAATTAAAGCCTCCTACTATCAGATGAACTCCTGCTACAGGAGGTAGCACATCCATTGGAAAAAAGGTATTCAAAGACAGCTGCATGAAGCACTGGTTCTACTAAGCCGAGTAACGAATTAGCGCGGCAATGTTCAGTTAATTAGCGCGGTTAGTAACGCTTATATCAAAGTATTAGAGAGTAGATTAGTAGATTGGTATGAGTGATATGTTGAGCGATCACTGTGAAGGAGATGAGGCTCAGTAAATTAATTTTATTTTTGCCATGGCAATGACATTTCTTTTGCCACTCCCAGAACAACATGTGACAGCTGAACTAAGTTAACTGGCAAAACATTTGTTTGACATTAAAGCAATTGTCTGTCATCTGTAGTAATTTTCTCGCGAGTGGACTAAAGTTTTAATTATTAATATATATATTTTTATAGTGATTAAAAACCCAACTTATGTACACTCATAATATATAAGTTTATTTGCTAGAGGACAGTGTCAATAAATAATGTATCGCTTATCGCTGACAATACGACGGCAGTGTGACAACTCGTTGAAGATACATCGAAACTTTGTCAACCGTTTATTTCTGAGCGTGAATCATTGGTCCCATTATGGAATGGTTTATTAGCGGTCCCCGGTTCGATTCTTGTTCGAAAAGGTCAGATTAGGCGGAAACTGGGTATAGGTTGTTAGGTTTCAATGTTTTATTATCATCTTGTTTAAAATTAAAAGGACATATATTTTTTTTCACCATTTTGTCACTATGACAGGCGCACGTCCATATATGTATAGCTGGGATAATATATTTTGATATTTTTTATGGTTTGCTTACTAGATAATTATAATTTATTTAGTATATGTTAATAATATATTTAATCGTAACGAAGATCATGGTGCACATAAAATATGGAACGGCCCTGAGTACCGATAAATACTTGTTTGACATTAGACATTTCGTAGATCCTTAAGAAACAGGAAATCCTTATTAACGTATTTAGCTAAAGCCTTATATTCGTAGGAGATTTTGCTCACTATAATACCACTACCTTGTGATTTGATATCAGAATCCTGACTACCCAAGATGTCACGAAGATTCTCACATAACACGATTAATGATGATTTAATTATTACAATCTTATAGGAGTTTAGTTTACTTAACATTTTTTTCAAATAAGTTGTAAAGTTTATGATAGAGATTTTTCTGTTACCGACAGGACCGCCTATATAGCACTTACTCTGCTTTCTTTCGCTTTTTATCTTTTGTGTGATATGCAATGGAAGGTATTGAATTTTTAACAGTATAAGACACGGCTAACTGGTGACTGCGACTATTGACGCCTTGGACGTTAAAAGTTTATAAACGACGGTCCGTTTATATACTTTCTCAACAACTGATAAATTGACCATGCGTCACTAACCTTGAACTAATGTTCTACGCAAGTTGTTATCGTAAAGCAATTAAGTTTCTGTATCTTACGGTTATAAAAATGTAATTTAACTTCAATATTGCTCCAATTCGTCGGAACATATTGAACGGTCGCTCAACAAATTCCACGTCGGCACAGGTTGTTAAATGGCTCGAATATCCATCGTACGGAATAATTACAACCCATTGACAATTAAAATAAACGACAATTGTGTAGAAAATAATCGATTAGCCATTTTTACTGCGATACGGTTAGAGGCACAATTGCGGTCATAACTTTCGGCTATTAAAATCGAATGTTGAATTCCGAAAACGATTCGTATTCCGAATGCATATTGCCGATGTCGTAAAGATTATAACTGCCGCATCCTGCAAACGGAATTGTACTCTATTTCTATGCGATTTTGGTTATAAATTCAACGAAACATTAAAAAATATTTTTTAAAGATCTCTAAGATTGTAACCGCTGGAAATGTGGAATCGATTTAAAACTTTATGTAGCGGCACGGGAAGGTTTAAATTTGATTGCGGGTTTCCTAGTACATTCAGTTCTATGGTATTGAATTATTCGTATCAAAAAAACGGCTCGTGCGCCCAATCAATTACGTTGGAAATCGATTTGCCGATTGTAATCGATAATGACGCGTGAGGCAGAGCAGCTGATGTTTCTTTCGGAATATTATCATTCAGTTGTGCGAAAATAATGCATAGCTTTTATACCTTATGTTTTTTACACTTGTAATAATTAAAGGTAATTTGTTAATTTGAGGCTACATTAGAAGACCAACGAGCCACATCGCCGCTTAAGCCACATCTTTCTCTGGTTAAAACATCACCCAGATTTATCTTCATGGACTATCTTGCTGCCGGTATGCGTACGTCATAGATGCCATGCACAAGGCCCTGATCGTCGTCAAGGGTCCGACTATCTCGGAGTCAAATTGTATGACGCGTGACGTAAATTTTCTTTATTTTATTTTATTTACTCCTTATTGTTCTTCACGAATTGTTGACTTATTGCTAAAGGGCATTTTCTAACAACTACCCCAGGTGATGTTGATTAATCGGGGTAGCTTCCTAATCCTCTGGTTTTGTAAAATTATATACGGACACTTATATTTATATATACATATATAGCATGTAAATACACACACACACACATATAACCTTATACATATTTGAGATATGTGAAATTCTTAACGAACAGTAACCAAACCCTCACATACAAAGACGCTCGGCTAATAAGCGGACATAAACAAGTACAATCACGCACGTAAAACAAGCCCCCTTGAGGTGTATTCGCAATCAATGAGCGAGATATTGTGACGTTTCATTACCAGTCGACATCTTCATATCGCTGCCGGTTATTTATGTTGCTGACTGTACCTCCGGGCGCACTGGAGCTTATTTGCGCTTAGTTCTAGCGTAGATATTTTATGATTTTTAGTCTTGTGGCACCGAAATGAGTTTTACTTTAGTATATGTTTTTATTTCAATACAGATGGAGTAAAACTTTGATTTAATTTTATAAAAAAATAAGTCACTTAATATAAGACAGAGGACATTTACTTAGTGCTATTAAAATTTTAAAAGTACACATAATTTAGTTAGGAGATGAGCGCCGAGATTTTAACCCAGGACCCCCGGAGTGGCAATGGACTCGAAACTACCAGGCTATCAATGTTTATTATTTTAATTAACACTTAATGTTTGTTAAGTTACATAATTTAATTTAAAATTATATTATCGGTTTGATTAATTTTTATATTTCGATGTGAGAAATAAAATAAGATAAATATTCTGAAATCAGTTTAGTTAAATCAATAAATATATTCTAAAGATACGAAAGAGTAGAGTCGCAAAAGATAAACATAACATGAGATACAATTATTTGTTACATCAAACTCTTATTATAAAAATGTTAATACAACAACATGTAGAAATCGAATCACAATTAACAATTAACAATAAGTATACTTCAAAAATATTAAATATATCTTCTTGAAAAGTTCTCTCTGTGACAATCAAACAGCTAATTAAATTGTTTAACAAGGCGGTTGTCACACGTTTATCGGCTGTAATTCCGCACAAATAACCCGCCATTAATTCCAATTCATAACTGCCCCCCGTTTCCGGCGCGAACCGGTTCGCCATATCAACTCAGTTGACCGCGGCCCGGTGAAATCCTAATTACTAATTTTAATTATTCCCCTTTTGAAAATTTCGCATCTTTTTTTTCACGTCCCCAGCTGCCCCTAATAGTACGTCGCTTGGCGTATATTTCAAATTAAGAGCCATTTAGGAAATGTCAATCTGCGATCTTGGAATATCAACAGAGAAATTAGTGAGATCGTATCGAGTCCTGAATGTCAGGGTAATGTGTCATTTGCATGAGTATGTTGTGCAAAGTACGTTATTTTTTAAAATATTAATCTTGTTTTTCAAAATATTTTTAAGCACCTACATAATTGATTTGGAATATTTATGACGATTGAACATTATATCATTTTTCTGAATATTGAATACATACTTATTATGCATACATCAATTTTGTATTCATATTTTTTAATTACAATAAAGTATAGTTTAACCATGGCCACCCATAGACATCCATAAACTAACGTCTTTTAAAACAATATTGTTTCTCATGTAGTTACAGTGACATTACCAGTACACCTATGAATCTGACATTGCTTTAAATTGCTGTTTTGGTTGGCGGATGACAGACAACAATACCAATCGAAACAACTCATTTGAAGCTAACACAATGTCCTCGTGCCTCATACTACTTCCGTTTCACAGTTAGAGAGCTCCAAAGACAACATTTTATAACATAAGAATAGTAGCAACTTTAACCCGCTTGATACGTGACCACCTGATTGAAAATTACTCCGAGCCTGTGCGATGATGACCAGCAGCTGGGAAACTAGATTGGTACAAATTGCAAAACAGTTTCTTAGACAGATTCTGCATACAAACACAAAACATATACTAGTACATAACAAAAATATTTGTGAGTGGAAATCGAACCGACCACGTCCGGATCAACAGGCGTATTCACTAACCACTGGACCAACAATCCAATCGAAAAAACATTGTTATTGCTTGAATTTAAAAGTATAAAGAGCGTAAGTCTAGATTAATGACACCTTTACTGGAACACGTAAGTAAGTTACTGCTTCTTACAAGTCTAGGTGACTAGATATTTCATAGAAACTGTTAATTAACATTCTCAAATGCATACCTCGATTTCTTTTCTACACATGGCGAAATAGTTCACACCGTTGCGCGTCACAATGCACGCAATTATAGGTGTTATGTGTACGTTATAGACAGCACAATAGCTTGGGATATAACATTTTTTCACCCAGTGTAATGGAGACGCACCGCGTTTCGTATTTGGACTTTGTAGTGTGGTAACGCAGAAATATCATTCGATGTCGATTATTCATTTGTGTTGCCAATAAATTCATTGTACGATTGTTTTTTTTTTCATTTTAAAGCCTGTTTATTTCTTATTTATCATATGTTACTAGTGTATGCCCCCTTTCACTCCTTTTATAGGTTGGGAGATCGTTTTGTGGTGTTAATTAGCGCAATTAATGTCGGCATTGAAGGTATTGAAGTATTTATAACAGAATAACCACTAGTTTAGTATCTTGTAAAATCGATATATGTAAGATTTACAAAATTCATACACACATATATTATTATTTATCAGCAAACTATTTATTAGGTATTTATTTATTTATTATATTAACCATAACACAAGTTGTGTCTAATTTGCGACAGGAAGACGCATGAGAGTTTTCCCAAGATGTTATTCTTATTATTATGATATGAACGCTTCCCATTTAGGTATCTCAACTGCATCTCATCTCATCTATGAACCGACCCGCTTTAAGAAGAATTATTTGAGGGAATAAAACCAAATAAATATGTCTGTACATCTGCACACATGGCCACCTGGTCACAAAACTAACCGAAGCCCGTGCTATGTTTACCGCCTATGAACCCGATTACAACCAAACGCAGTACAAATGCTTGTGGCCGTCACACATATTTGTTCTGGGTGGAAATCTAACCCACGGCCTCTGGTGAAGCAGTCAGGTTCACTAACCACTATACCGACAAATCAGTCAGAATACATAATCGACGGATTTCAAACACCATAATGAATGATATATTTTTTAAAGAAAGTATGAAGCATTTCATATAGTCTTTGGATTGAATTGTATCTCGGTGGTCTCTATGTAAAAAAAAACCAAATGAACAGCAAAGAAAACGCAGGAATGTAAATTAACTGATTTCACATTAATACTTCGAAACAGTACTTCGGTAATTAACTGCAATAACTCGTTCTCAGTATCAATTACACACTGAAATATTGGCGAATATCTCTACTATAATCAACTGAAATTCCATCCGTTATTGCCTTTTTAAATCGCATACCTTATGTCCACGGAATAGGGTGGAATGTATCGTGGCAATTTAAGTGATAGAAGAAAAAATGCAATTAACTTAGGTATCCATTAATAGGTGATATTTTAAAAATGTTGAAATTTAAAGAGTGCATGAAATGGCAAGTAATTTGTTGGTATGTTTTCGGCAATTAATTGTTAAAATTGGTATGCCTTCTGTAAAGTAATGGAAATTTATAAATATTACCAAAAACAATTAAAGCTAGCTAGAGGTACAGTATATTCAAAGAGTGTTTCTGTATTCGAAAAAATTTAATATATTTTTATTGAAAAATACATTTGAATAATAATTTTATTGCTATTTATTGCGAAATTCTTAATTGAAACGGAGAAGAAAACTGTGAGTTTGTCCACGCATCTTAGTGTTCCTTTTATACTTGTATACAATCTATATGTGTACTCGAAAGCGTATCTAATCTGTTAACACGCAAGTGGCCGACGCTGCAGGCTCTGACCCTTCTCATTCTAACAGAAGACTCTCTTCCAGCAGTGAAACGATGAGTTGATAATGTTGATGTGGTCAAACTCCCTAAGTACCTATCGAGATAAGTAACATATTAAAAAACTGTCGGAAACTATATTTTCTTTTACATATAATCAAATATAAATACAAACTTAAATGTGATTGATGCGCATATCAAAAAATGATTATTTCTGCATTTAATAAAAACTATTAGGATGTAATTAAGTACTGCGATACGTAGTAACAATTGCAATGCACGAATTAATATTTGAAAAGTTTATTACAGCATATTATATCAACTTAAAGTGGCTTTCTATCCCATGTCACTGATCACGCAACTGCGCGAGGTCTGACATACGTTGCTTACCAGGTTACTCCAGTATGGATTTGCGGATATATCAAAACTGTTTAACGTGTCCGTCGAACCCACTAGATCCGACCGATTACGGAGTCCCTGCCCTCAGCGTTGCTTCATTCTACATTTCGCTTACAGTCTACAGCGGCGTCAGCGCTATGAGCATTTTCATCACGAGTTTATGTACTTCGATATCATTTAGCAAGTTATGCTTTAGATTCACAGCTATGCACAGATTTTTTTATTCAAAAATATCAAATATGTGATTGACTTTATACTAAACTCTTACTGTGCGCAAGGTGATTTCATAAGCTGATTTATGCAAAGCAAACCAACTTTAATGGCACTTAAATAACGGCACTCGTTACTGCCACCAGTTCCACTTCATTAAAATCAAACATCATTATTTTATTAAACAAACCAATTAAAGCGTTTTTGTGTTCGTAACCTTTATCATTAGCGTTCTTTTATTCATTTACAATTCAACATGTATTTTTAACAACTATATTTCTCAGTCGACACTTTCGACGGTTAGATTTCAACCGAATCCTCTCAATTATACAACAGGAGCGGTAAGATAAAATTAAAACTTAATTAAAACTCTATAACGTTGTAAAAACAAAAAATAAAAAATAAGGAAAATGAAAAAAAAAGCAAAAAGGGTAAACAGAGGCGAGCGGAAGAGCAGTTCTGTAGCGTGTTGTAAGAATGTCGCAGAGTTCCGTAGGTATTTTTAAATAATTAATGTTAATTTACCGAGAACAATCAAAGTATGATCTGACCAAAGTACTTTATCGAATTACGGAACTTAAGTGGTTCACCTGATTTTGCATAATGTGAGTCAATATTTTTGCGTCTCAAAGCTCAAAAATCTCTTTGCAACTTTGATAGGTTTGAATCTCTTTCATTTACGCTGCTTTGGCGTAGACGCTTTCGTGGTCGATGGTCAACGGAAAAGTGGTTGGAGGTTAATAAGTCTCCTTGCAGTGCTCTGATAAACGGATAAACGGTTTCAGAAATTCTCCGAATCATGCCGCAGCAAACACCTATCTAAGCGTCCACACTCCGCTCTACTCGCGTTTACGGATCGTTTGCGATCTGCTGCGATCAGGTTAGGATTACGAGCACTTGGTTGCACTTCGCGGACCCCTGAAAACGAACAAAAACAAGCGGCGAGCGAGGCGTAAAAACATTTTGTCACCAATATCGCGGCCGCTGGTCGTGACTTGAGTCGTCCGGGAGCACTCGTCGTTTTGTCCCGAGGGCCTCTCGTAATGTATCGCCGATTCGCATTCGGGATCACAACACCGGTTTATTATATGTAGCTACTTTAGGAATGCTATATTTTTGTTTTTCGTTCCCTTTTTTTAAACAGCGTCAAATGCTCATGGTGTTTTTGGCATTCACAAGCCACTTGATGGTAGGTAGGTAGGTTTGGTTTAGTTGCCCGTCCACGTGTATACCTAGAGGAGACCATATCAGTCCTCAAGAGTAGCAACGTTTCCTTGATCAGCCAATAATAAGACAAATAGTCCTGTTTAAGTTCGGTAGCAGATGTATATGGCAGCGGCCACTTTTGACTGCTATATGCCCGTCTGGCACTCTAGTATGAAACTTTAGTATTGAACATGCCGGTATATTTTGTTTGATCATTCTCGAAAGCGTGTAACGGATGCTTGATGCTGAAAACTGAACAGAGTTGGAATAATAAATAAATAATATATTATATAAAATAATAATTATTATATATTTATTATATATAATTATATATAATATATATATAATATATATATATA
>DVPR01002024.1:0-10039 GCA_018239345.1 Oxynetra stangelandi | reverse complement strand
AAGCGCTCCATTGCGACTAAATTTCCGAGGCCCGAGTTACAGATCCCCACTTCCCGCGCTCCTTTCCCCTCCCCCGTCCCAACGCTATGGCGATTTCAAATTCGCAAAACTCCGAGGCCCACCCGTTACAAAATTACTTTTTATGCGTTTTTCTTTCCTTTGTAATATTTACTGTGTAAATAAATAAATATTCATTGTCATCCCACATTTTTATCATGGTTATTATCACTCAGTGGACCAAAAGCCTGAACCAATAATATGAATGTAACTATTATAATTACATTGATGTACGTCTATATTAATTTAATATTTAGTATTTAACCTTTATTAGTATAAACATTTAGTGTGTTTATTTGTTTTTAACTCGAATAAATGAACATGAAATTCACCCTCCACATCTAAAACTTTGTAAAATTAAAGATATATCTCCTTAAAGCATTTTTTTAAAACAATATACATATGAACATACATACATACGTATATACGAATATGAACGAAAGAGCTTGTACAACTTATGATAATATATGACCTGACCTGCCTAGTACCTACCCTGTTTGCCCTACCTAATACTACATTTCCAGAAACAGATCAGCTTAAAGAATTTTCTCAGGAAAATTTGTTGTACATATTTTGGTGCTTATTTGCTCTCAAACGTTTTATAATTTATACATATATTTGTAGTAAATAAAGAAATAAACACAAATAATGCACGATATATAAAATAATTAATAATTTAAATTCGTATATATAACGTTATAAAGAACTGCTTACTCAGATCGCATATTAAGCGCTTCATCTGACTTCTCGAGCGCTAAATATCTTTAAGCGTATTAACATTTTAACATAATAATCATGTGTCTGCAGAAAACAAAGTCGATAGTGATCTTTTTTTTCTTAGCGCTAAGCTTTCGAAGCTCCTGGTTGCGTATGTAAATTGCTTTGCTAATCTGATAAGCGTATGATTGTGTACCTTGTAACACCTGCTCTATTTTATAACGGTAAGAGCGCGCGGACTTTTAACTGAGTGAATGCAAGGTAACAATTCTATTGCGTAAGATAACAATATATTTAATGTATCAATCATATAGTTATGTTTAGATATGTGTATTGATAAAATGTATTAAAATGTGTTATTGATTTTTATTAATGATATTCTGATATATGTTTGTGATAATAGGTATTCACTACTCGTATTTAAAACCTTTTTCTATTAATTGATAATTTCAAAAGGAAATTATTAATTATTTATACATAATTATACCTGCCTATACTATGAAATAAAGGCCCTTGAAAACGTTCTTTAGTAATGGTTAGCAAAAAAAAAATCTAGATCTCTCTCTCTCTCTCTCTCTCTCTCTCTGTCTGTTGCAAAATACCATTGATTTTATTCACTGACCGTACAATCGCCAATTAAGCCCGTAAGAAAGCGGTCTTCAACTTCTTATTTCCACTTAATGCCATAAGGCACTTGTTTCACGGCGACCAAATTAACTGTTGTTTATTCACTATATATGCATATATACATATGTATATACATAAGTATATATTTTCTACTAATGATAACATAACAGTTATTATGTATTTCTTTGTGCTGTTAAGGTGCTAATATCGCATGTTACTACCGGTTACCTTAATTTCATCAGAAGTACAATAATTCTTTGTCCGAAACTAGGCAATAATATCGTGTCAGTTTTACGATATCAAGAAGTTTGATAGACTAAACGCATACATTTAAATATAATTATACAAGCAGTCAGAGAACAAATGCTTGCGTTCATCACTCAAATATTTGTTCTGGGTAAGAATTGAACCAATGACCATGCTTAGCTCATCTTCACTAACCACTGCGTCAACGAGCCAGTCTCTTCTTTTTGCTCATAGAATTATTTAATAAAGTACCGGACCACATACAGGAACTACTAGAAAATAAATTAAGAAAATAATTGAAAAACAAATCTTTTTATACATGCATATTATAAATTAGGTGATTATTTATCAATAGCAAAATAATTTAGGATTGAGTTCAATGTATACTTACAATATTTTATTATTATCAATCTTATTGTAATATTTGCATGCTCATGCGGCAAGTTGGATAAGAGACTGGCAATATTATTAAACACCTTATGTACTATTAAATGCAAATTAAGTTTTGCAGCTTTATCCTTAATCTTTAAAGCTGTTTAGTATCTTTACATCAGAAACATAGCGCATCGCTTGCAGCTGACCACAAAACAAAGCGGGCAAATCAGTAGGTACGAGGTAGCTGACGCAACTCATTTGTGTACGTGATTGATATTAATCCTCTTAATCCACGAGCTCACTGTTCGACGGGCGATCGACAAAAGAACTGCTGCAGAGAAAGCCAGCCAGCGCTTAACACTTAGATATGTATGTACGTATGTGATTAGTGCGTTTGGTGGTAGGTACCATTGGGTTCTTATTATTTTTTCTATTTCACCACGTCGATCGAGTCCGGCGAACCGGCTTCTTGTTAATATACATGTTAAGTTTTTGTGACTGGCACTGTTATGGGCGCCGATAGGGACCGTGTATTGATGTAATAATTAGCAAGTTACTACTTATTTTTTTCTTAGACTTACAATATATTTACTAAGGCAGGTATAACGTGCAATTTTCAAATATAACAGATATTAAACGTAAATATTATTGTAAAAAATTATTAGGAAATGGGTAACTAATTGGCCAACGCAAGTGAAAATTTTGAATTTTTTTATTATTTTTTGGTATTGTAATTGTTTGATTTGTAGTATTCTGGCGTGTATGTTTTGCAGTCTTTGATAGTATTATATTCGTAACGGTCCTGTGAACAGATGTTTTTACATCTCTATAAGACAACGAATAAACAATCTGGTACAAAAATTATAAGTGTCATATAACTTTTTGTTTGTATTGTTATTAATACGATTTTTCTAGAAATCAAATAAATGTGCTCAGTATTTACAGCAATTTGGTTTAAAAAAAAATTGAGATAAATATATGACACTATGAAGCATTCCAAATTAAAGGGCTCGAAGGAACCGAAGGACAGCAGCCCTTCTCTGATCGATAACACGCGTTTTAAAACTGGTTACAGCAGTATATAGGATACTGTTAAGTCAAAATCAAGTGGTCAGCCACGAATAGGACTTATACAAACAATTACTAACAGCAATCATACTAACATTACTTACTAGACTAGTATTATTAAATGTTACATATGAACAATATTAATATGCTAACACCTGGTATTAACCAAACTAATTGAGACTATCAGCCGCAATCCTACAGTCCTGTTCTAGGTCGCTTGCAGAGAACGCTGCACGCCTATCGCTACTCCTGACATAAGAAAAAGTCTCACTATTTTGTTCCAATCTTTAAGAAAAAAACAAAGCAACGTTAAACGTTTCGAAGACACCATTATTCAGACTTTCGCCTTCATACACCCAAAACGTTAATCAATTGTATGGGTTAGAGGTGATCTATCTTGTCGACCACCGGCGCCGGACAAGCCTACTCGATTATATCGAGACATATGGAAAAATTTATTGCCCCCGTCCGTATTGTTTCAATTAGAAATGCCGAATTAAATGTAATCTTGTAACGCCCATATTTCCATACAACGTCGTCATGATTTAAAAGTATCTACCATTATTATTTATTTCGAGATTATTATATTCAAAAAAGATTGTATGTGTGTTACAATTAATAAAATTTGTGTGTCAACATTTTTTTTTGCTAAACTTTTGTAAGTCACTTGTAAAGTGTTTCAAAGCTTGCTAACTTTTAAAACTTTCAATTGAATGTCAGAGAACTACATCGAATTATGCAAATTTTATTTAAGTAGTGCAACACTATGTATATATAACTTAGATATGAATTAGATTATATATAACTTTTTTTATGGTACTTATACTGTTTTAAATTTGAATAAGACAAAACATAACATTATTGCTTATATACCTTGAAGCATATTTGAATACAAACGGCATAGAACTTTATATTAAATTAAGCCAAAACCATGGATAGCTATTAACACTACACATACATACGTATTTTATTTTAAAATTATGTTTATTAAAAAATCGTCCTTACACTTTTAATATGGTTATTCTTTTAAGTTACATTAACATGATTAATATATGTAAAATGTTAACATAATATCGACGGTATATATGTACATAATGTTTATCATATTGATAGTTTCGTAGAATAATCATCAGCCTACATATATCTATCTACATTAAAAAATACTTTGATATCAGCTCATAGGCGCGGACAAAGTCGGCTGGCTTAGCTAGTGTTCATTTACTTACGAAATATCAATAAACGGGGTATCCCCCATAGCGGCAATATATTACGACCCGCCTATACTATGTTAAGGCCTTTGGCGTTCATTACTTTCCACACAGATTTGATTTCAGATCAAAACTAGGTTACAATTAAATATGCTCTTTTTTTTCGAATGCTCGAGTTGTTTTTGAGTTATTTAATTTAACGCCTACTTATACATGCATATATTTACCTGTATACGATATAGAGTTATTAATTTACGATATTAAAAAAGGTATATTACCGTAATAAGCGGGATTTATAAAATTGATTCAGTCATGTATCGGAATAATAATATTGCATTTTGAATGTGGACTAGAACGGAGCCTGGTTTTTAAATGCATGTTATAAATAACTTATGTAAGAATATATTTTTGCCACGAGCACCTAAATGTTTTCTTTTCAATATTTTAATATAAAACATCGTAGACTAAATACCTTAATGTCTAATTCTGGTCCGCTTTGATGTTAGCTACCCGAAATGATCATTTCGCTGGGGACGTTAATGACATTTGACAGTATTTGGCCCGTTGGCGCAGTAGTTAGTGAACGTGACTGCTGAGCCGTATGTATAGAGTTTGATTTCCAGCGGGGACAAATTTGATCCTCGTGTAGGTGTAAACATATCTATATGTTCATATTCATATGCATAGTATATCAGTCGTCTGTTACTAAGGCACAACCTTGTCTAGCTTAATATCAGATGGCCGTATTTGGAGATTTCACAAAATATTTATATTATATTATTATATTATATTAATTTAAATGCCCATTACATCTTTCATGTGTAATAAGACAAATCCCATTTTATTCGCATTCAAACATTTATGGTAAAATATTATGACATGTATTTATAACTATAGGCATGTATAAGTATATAGGCATGTATAGCATATTACGTAACATTAATCATATAATAACTTTCTATTCAGGCTTATTCGCAATATTGATGGATAGATATTTTGTTAGTAAAACAATGGTGTTACAGTCAGTAGGTCGGTTCGTAAATCAGTGAACGAATAAGGTGCGTATTATGGTTCCAGATTATTATCGGGTATTCGGCCAAAAGCATAAAAAATCTACGAATCGGTGATAAAATCTTACGACCTCAATATCGAACGGATACACCGAAAGTATGCGGGCATGTGTTGAAAGTTTATTGACGTAAGAGATTTTTAAATAGAGAATATCATGTATTTGTAAGGGGCATAAGAAACTAAACCTATTTTACCTCTTAACGCCTATTCAGTTTTTTATCCCAAACTGGTTATTAACATGAAGTCAGTCAGTACAATTTTAATACACTGCGCTTAGAGGTACGATTTGAATTATACGGTTGGTGTTGAGTATGGGTAAAATAAATTTTACCTGTTCTGAACCCAGTATGGGTAAAATACATTTTACGCGTACTTGTATGTTCGTCCTTTTTATTAGACAGAGCTTACCTTTTAGAACTAAAAAAATTTATAAAGGCAGATCTTACAGAGAAATCTTACTTAGAATTTACTGAACAAAAGAAAAACGAAGCTGATAAAAATTGCATATGTCTATTACTTGTACCTTAATAACTAATCTTTTATTGTACAAGGTTAAATGCAGGCAATTGTTTTAGAATGTCCAATGACGTCAATTATTACACATAGAACACTATTATGTACTGATTCACTTTTTATAAGTACCATTCTGGTGCTCTTTAATTAAAGCTGTAAGTAGAGTTGAAGGTATTGCTTTAAGTATAGTGTGCTGAATCCGAACTATTGGTTACCGTTGCTAAACATAATCATTTTAGCATTGCCGTTTTTATAGACTGAACAATTGGTACCAGAGCTAAATACCTACTTGAGTTGTAAAATCTCGGTGAGCAAAGAATTATTGCAAAGAACATTTTACGAAGACATTTTTAATAAGTATATTTTATTAGTTAAATGAATAGAGAAAATGTTCTTTGTAATTGTTGAAGTGAAAGTTATAGTATTTTATTTATCTTTAATATAATTAAATTAAAAACAAAACCAATTTTATGTGATACACTTAATCGAACATACACTAGTACTGAAGACACAGAACATCAAAAGCACGCTTTCAATCAAAAGTGCGCTTGTCCTATGCACATAAAAAACCAAACTATCATACTATGTTAACTCACGTACACAAACACACACACACACACACACACACACACACACACATACACACACACAAATCCACATACGATATTGTATTTATAGATACCATTCAATCTACGTTAGGTGTTTAATTATACTATCGCTGACCACTAAATATGAAGATATACCGTTCAACCCACCTATTTGCGAAATTATAGCCTTTACGGTATCGGATTAATAACCTATGGTACATTATATGACGCCTATGGGAGCAATTTCGTCGAAAGTATCGAACACATGAAAATTATTATGCCACAAACATTTACATTTACTTTAATAATAGCCCCTGATTGACGGAACCTCAGACGGAGCCTCACATACGAGGCAATAAAATTAATCTATCGAGTAATTTACGGTGCCTTTTTTACCTAATACATCGTCGGATGAACTAATTAGTGGGATGCTGTTAATGAACCAATTTCGACTTTCGAAGTTCTTAAGTAATTGTTTAATTAGTCTTAATTTTACTACGGCTTTGCAGCTTCGATTTCTCTTTTTTCCTCTTATCTTTGTACTTATCTTTTCTTTTGATTTCAACGAATTCTTTTACTGAGTTTATGGATAAACACATGTATACTATAAAATTATTGCGACACTTTAATCTTTGTTATCCTCATTTAGCTGCAAGCCATTCATATTCAGCATACTCTACCTTAATATTTCTAAATTAACAAGTTTATCGACTGTTATATAGAGTTACAACTATTTATTGAGCTTTCAAAGCATGAGACCGCTTTTGAAAAATTATTCCTAGCGGTTTTCCGGTCGAGGGTCGATCGCAATTGATGTTGCTAACTTAATCACTGCCTTATTTCTAGCCAATTATATGAAATCAAAAGTATATGCCGACTTGCAAGCGTTATTAAAACCTCTTACGAATGGTTTGGAACCTGCCGATTGTTGGTTTCTAAAGGCGCAATCTTAGATAATGATTAAATTTGAACTGGAAGCTAAATTTGAAAGTCCCTATATTTTTAGACCTAGGAATTAAATAATTAGATGTGTATGTGAACCAGTAATCATAGTCACTAATATATAATCGTATCTTCACTGTTGGGCGTGGGCCACTGAAATACATATGTGAAGGCATCATTGCACGTATACGACATGACGAGGCATTAATATATGCATATGATATGACGAGGCATTAATATATGACAAATAGAGATTTCATAACTGAAACGATAATCTATTCGTACCGTGTCCAAACTACTTTTGGTTATGAGTTTTGCTATGTTCATAACGATTTCTAAACCTCTCGAACAACTCTGGCTACTTGAGTATAGCCCGTTCCAGTTCCGCGAACCTTTTGTTTAGTGATTAATCATTTCTTTTTTTTTCTTTTCTCATTTTAATATTGTCATATTACTTGACTACCTCTTGTGCCACTTTTAAACGAGCTCGCCGATATGTTGGGAAACTCAGAAAAATCGATTTGGATTTCTATTGTGTTGTAATAACGGTTGTTTTGGCTCAACAATGAGTTTGGTAGTTACAGACGCGTCGGTCGGCGGTATCTGTCGTCAAACTGAGACGGCCAGATTGGGCAATGCGACATCTCCACGTGTATGTATAACGTATAACATATAGAAAGTGTATGTATAGCACATAGAAAGTAGTCGGTAACCGTCCACAATGAGTGGAAACTAACGCATACCGTGGATTCAATTGAATCATTCTACCATTAATAAATGTGTAGTAGGGTACACAAAAAAGCTTGTTTAGAATTTTGTGGCTCCGATTTTTTAATGGACTCAATTCCAATAATCTTGATATAGTGTTCGAAGTTCGATTGCGGAAGCTTGGGTATTTACGTCTGCTGCTAATATATTTCAATATATTTGTATAAATGCAGTTTGCTGTAGCAGAGCAAGCCGCTAGTTTCAGTGGTAGAATCGATCGAATAGCGAGCATGCAAAGGTTTGAGTTTGAATAAATTGAACAGCGAAGGACATTCAGATGTTAAGAGCATTGTTATGTTACGTGTATTTTAATGGGTTTATGGATAAAATAAAACAGCGTAATGCGAACGCAGGTAGGTTGAATAGCTACGCGAGTATCCGGGAATCTTTTGTATTGTGCTGACAAAACCGCGAAGTGACCTTGAGCGATTCGAAATCGGCTCTATACGAGACGAGTAATGGTTATAATGAGTTTAAATATTCACGCAAATTAATGAATTCTAGAAAATTCACTGATATTTTTTTTTCGTATTTCGTAGAATATCGACATCGTAAGACAACAGCCGTGTAATTTTTTTGTTATGTTTTCCGTAACGTATCACTAGTATAAGACTAATTAATTATAAAATAATATATACAGTTTTAAAAATTGGACAAAAAAATACACGTTATCCATTATTTAAGAGCATTGTTATGCTATCGGTACGCTGTCATTGTAACTAATTACTTTGCGTCAGTGATTTTTAATTTAATTGTAATACCTGATTTTGTCCAACGAGGCGTTGGAAGCGACGTGGATGGACAGATGTCTATCTGGACCGCTAGTCAACGTTGTTTACTAGCGATTGCCCGCGACTTTGTCCGACTCAAGTTTATATTAATAAACATGAGTTTGTTCTATCATAGTACTTCTGTATATTCACTGTTATTTTCTACCCGGTCTTTGATATAAATGATACTCTGGAAATACCTCTGCGTCGGAAATCGGCCCAGATAAAAATACAAAAACAAAAAAATAAGTATAGACAAAAAATTTCATACGTTGGGTTTTAATTTCGATAACATGCAAATAACCATGAGAGTTTAATATTTCGATTACATATGACAAATACTTCAATTAAATAATTTATTGTAATAAATTGAACTCAAGGCTATGGTGAATAGCCGTTCTTCAATACTCTTTTATTTACGAATAGTCTAACTTTAAACGTGACATGAATTCCATATTATTGAACTCTAATATACTAAGGAGTTGGTACTTAGCAGAATCATTTCTCACGTAAAAGTTTTGAGAGAATCATGGTACATACAAAAATCAGTTATATTGAGACGTTATGTTTTGATGAAATATTTTGAACTAAACCACTTATAATACTACAAAGTACTAAATAAATATTGTTTTAACTGGCGTGTATAGAGTTTAGAAGGCAATACTCGTTTTATGGTTACATAGAAAATCTGCTCTCACAACTTCGTTTTATAAATTGTTTTTAGTGATAATATCTGATCTCAAGTAAGGCATTTGAGTAATGCCTAAATTAATAATGGTAGCCAAATGGCTCATGAACTACATGCATGCACTAAGTATATGCCATACACACAGATAAACTACATACAAACATCATCTTATGGAGACATATTTTACACCCAAAAACAAAACAAACGCTTCGCAACGCACCA
The DNA here is from genome assembly GCA_018239345.1 of Oxynetra stangelandi. Taxonomy (NCBI): domain Eukaryota; kingdom Metazoa; phylum Arthropoda; class Insecta; order Lepidoptera; family Hesperiidae; genus Oxynetra; species Oxynetra stangelandi. The sequence continues at coordinate 180 of DVPR01002024.1, read as the reverse complement.
CTCGTTAAATCTTCCCATTTTATTGACGAAATATTTCCTAACAGCTTCCCCCTCATTTAATTTCGAAATTCTAAACTGGTTCTCTAACCAAACTTAACTTTGACCGGTTAAGAGAATTAACTGTAACACGGTACACGCTTACACAGATGTCGATTTGTTTTTTAGCGTCGCCCGTATGAA
>DVPR01002023.1:0-10039 GCA_018239345.1 Oxynetra stangelandi | reverse complement strand
AGTTTCATCATAGCTATCCCCAGTCACTGCTGCGGCCGATTGTCTTAGTAACACTTGTTTACTAAGACTTCCAAACCCAACCCAATTAATTCGGAATGTGCCCAAGTAAAATAAGTGGTAAATAAGACAAATGCAGTTGAAACATTATAAACAAACTTGAAAATTAGTTTTTTTTGCATGAACTCATTATTCGAATTAATTGTTATTATGCAGTACAGTGCACCTGGCGCAACATTTTTAAATTTAAATGTTAAATATTTATGAATTATTGCCAAAAGAATATTGCCAGTTAGAAAAAATCCATGTAAGTATTCTTTAACATAACATTTTTACAATAGCTCATTTATATCGGATAGTGCACCTTCATTATTGCATCAGTGCAGTATCAAATGATAAACTAGTGGCTTAAGGAAAATTTCTTTTGTTTGGCTACATAATAATCTTCATGTTATTAATTTAGTAGATTAATGCAGTAGGAGCATGGACTATCCGTTCGTACTCACATAAACACAAAACAGAGCTCATATATACTCGTTAATTGTAGTAAAATAAAAAATTACCTGTTCTAGTGTGTGTGTGTGTGTGTGTGCGCGTATATTACATTTGGAGCTGCATAATTTTTGATATTTACTTGTTTCATATTTATTCTAGTCATATAGCATATTAAAGTAAAATATTTTAACATTTTTCCCTTTACTCTTCACATCTTGTGTACGATCAGCAATGTACCGATGCAAATGGTGAAATTTTCCTCTTTCGTCACTACATAAATGGCACGTGACGGATGCACGCCGCTGTCTATCTCCTACGAGTTTATGACCACTCCCGTTTTATGGCTGCTCACTTCAAAGCAAATTGGATAACACAGAAGTACGTGATATTATAGCGGCCAAGATTTACTACAGATTATACAAATATAGTACCTATTAGTCATTGCTAATCTACTATTTATATCAATATTAGAGACATGTTATAAGTTATATATATGTCTTATGACATATACAGTGGTGGGAATGCTTACATAATACGCTTTTGTACATCTTAATTTATTAGTGTTTCGATGCTGGATATTTTAAATTGACAGTTCTTCGGAAATAGGGGCCAAGGGAAGCCGAGACTCACCTATCTCGACCAAATAGGTCACATATTAGCTGATGGGGGGAGTCAAGAGCCTCCGAAGCCGGCGTGTATGGATAAAGAGACTGATGAATGTAGACGAAGCACGTCAGGTTTGTCAGGACAGAGATGTTTGACACTGGATGCTCTCTGCCTACCCCACTAGGGACCTGGCGTGACGGTTATTTTTTTTTTTATTCATTTATTTTACAATACTTCCAGCTGTTGCAAGTAAGAACACTGATCAGGTAATTAAGTAGATAAGGAAAAAAATGGAAATGTATGTTAATCACGTAGAGTAGTTGACACTCAACTTATTTAAAATCAGCTAACTGCGGTGTGGAACTACCAAAATGAAATGACTCTAGCGAATGGCTGTAGTAACACGTGCATAGGTGAATCTTGGTGGCATACCCCGAATAATTCCGCGATAAATGACAATCTATAAATGACATTGTCAATATAAATATTATTTGTACTCAGAAATATATTAATAATATTTTAAGTAGTGTTTAGTGTAGTTAATAATATAGTAAATAGTGTTTTATTAAAATATTTTTTTGTTTCGAAGCTTCAATCGCATTCGCTAGTGCCATATTGGAAGTTGTTTAAATATATAGTTCGAATTGACTTTCTTTTTAGTTTTACAAACTTCGGCAATTGAACCTGTATCTCTAAGCTATTAATAATTGACTGTGTTTGTTGAAACTTAAAAGAAAGTTTAATCTTAAAAGAAAATGCTATTTAAAAACGGAAATACAATTACAATATTGTTCCGTAAATGTCGAGTTATTCAGAAACTTTTATATATATCAAAATATATATAACTGTTTAATTGTACCTATGTCTTATCATTAGAAACAAATCTATGTTTTTGATCCATTGCCAATCTCAAAAATTCCTGAACAATGAATTGGCCTCGAGGACGGGAGAATTCAAGCCTGGTAGACCACAAGCGCAGAAGTATCTTACAATTTCAGATATAATTGTATAATAAGAGTATAGAAAACAAAAGAGAAACAGTGAAAGAAAGTTGTTCGCGTACCCCCGAACAGGTTCGTTATTGTGATACGATTTTGAACAAAATTATTATTCATAGAATTCGCTATCGCACCGGCCAGCTATTCGTAAATGGGCTGGCTGTAAACGCACTCTATGAAATGAGAAATTGAAAGGTAGCAAATGTTGATATAATATAACATTACAAATTTAGCAGGTGGCCAGTAGTCCACTTGGTTTTTTCTGCCGTATTCATTAATACCAATAAGTGCTTGGAGCTGATAAGTGGGAATGTTTGAAATAACCAAGTAGTTTACGCGTGTGAAGGAAAATTGTAAGTGCGTTAATAATTAAAGTTAATCTTCGACATAAATGTAATTTTTATAATTAGAAGATTTTGTTGTGTTTATATTGCATATAAAATAGTATTGCACCAAGTGCATATCTAGTTAATACAGTGATAAAATTAATTTTTATATTGTAATCCATCGTTAATTTTCAAAATAAATCTACATTCTTGAATAGTATAGGTAACAATATTATGCCCTTTTTTAATCCACATTATTACAAGCATCTGTCATAACAGAATCTCTCATAAGAAGGAATTCTCATAAGAACAATATATAATATAATATCAATACAGCGATAATTAAAAATACATACAATATAAAATGTTTGACGCCCTTCAGTGAAATACTTCTATGTGCAACGCAAGTTTAACATAAGAAGTAAAACAATGAAATTGAACACGCCATGAAAAAATTTTATCGTTATGACAAGCAAATCACGATAATAACATGCATATCTCATTCAATGTTGTTTTAAGGAACATCTTTCAACTTCCAAATTCATTCAGATTTCTTATAGGGACTATCCGCATTATACCGAACGTATATTCAATTATAAATCAAAGTTACCTGAGCAAGAGAAGAAAACAGTACTTAGTATATTAACTTGGGTTGATAATATAATTGTATTATTCATGATGACAGTAAATAATGAAAATGTCGTGCGTTCTATTAGTTAACCGAGTGCGTCTATCCCGAAAACACCGTGATAATCATCCATGGCATTTCACTTATTGATGCAAATCATAGAAAATTAGCAATATTTCTTATCAATGCGCCGAAATCATTAATTATTATTAAAAAATATAATTAATTATTCATGTTCAAGAAAATATAATTGACTGGAAATTACGTAGTCATTTTAACGCGACTTCCCACGGACGGGAGTATAGCGCTCAGAACCATGCCGCTGATCTGTCATGGTCCTGTGCAGTGTAGTGCAGATAGACCCTCAATATCATTCCCTCTATTGTAACAAAGTACGAACACACAGAAGTCATATCAAAGTCAAATTATCTTAACAATGAAGATGAAACGATCGAGTTTTACGACGATGACGAATAATAATAACTTTAACCGAACTCATTCAAGATAGATAAGGGGGATTAAGGGATATGAGATTTTGAAAATTTTACGGGAAATTGCCGTCTCATCGTTTTATGGCGAACGTTCAGTAATCCACCGCGGCTCAAAGATCGCCTTACGTTGAAAATTTTGAACCTTTAACCGATCTAATGTGGGTCGAAGGGGGTTTTATTAGTTTCACTCCATCATCCCCTGGGCATAGAAGGGTATAAATGATGGCGGCCGCAAATTACTTTGAAAGTTTTTATACTTTATTTATGAAAATTACAGCCCCGTCTGAGGCTCCCAGCTGTCCGATGGCGATATCACCAACGTAAAACCATGAGACGCGGTTTGAATTTAAATATAAAAATCACTTTAAAACACAATGAGTAATATTTTTAACATCCAAAAAAACGGTTCGTTTATGCAAATAACGTACATAAAACTATTTAATTGAATCACTCTATGGTATGATAAAAATATTCAGTAGCCTTGAAAATTGACGGATATACTGGTGTTGAGGCTGGACAATTAAATTTGATCCTGGCTTATCGCCAGGTATATCAACACGCGCTAAATCCCGTAAACCAATGACGTCATTCAATTAATATATACACATTAAAAAACATTTCGCAGAACTATTCGAATAAATCCAGTAATATTTACACCAAAAACTCAAACATTAAATAAATTATTCACGAAATTAAATTAAATAAAACCGATATCTATTACTTATCTCCATAAGCCCTAAGCAACTGCAGTGTCGAAAATTTTTAATAACTAACCATTTACTTTCGAAACGCGTCCTACAACGGGATTAGTTTTATGAATAATGGCGTATGGAAATTCCACATCTGCAATGCAGTTAAGCCAAGCCGAAGCCGTTTAAGCTTCGAAACCATAAAAAGGGGAATAAAGCAACAAACCACAGCCAAATGATAATAAAGGACAATCATTCAGTATGCACTTCGGCATTCATTCGTCGCATTTGCAACAAATGGATGTTATATATAAGGAGCATATTTAATTCAGAAACACTGGTTTAATATTCTAATTTTTCATAGTAAATTTTGCTTCCTAAAAACATCTCAGTACTTTATACTTTTCATAAAATATATAAATCTTTATTTTCCGCACGTCACCCCAATGTTAACGTCCGGCTGAAACTTTCCTCGTTAATACACTTACTTGCATTTTGTATTGAGTTTCACACTAAAGAGTGCCAATGTCTGCGGCCTCTCGCATCTCAACGGCTAACTTCAATTAACACTCTCCGGTCCACTCGTTTCCAAAAAGAAATGTATGTCAGCAATATTCTTGCCAAATTCACACAATTCTCTCTTCTCCCTATTCGGCCCACGGGCATGGTGCCCAAATCGTAATGCATAGTCGTCACTAACAGAAGCTATTGTTTATTTATTTGTCTTGAGGATAGAAAATGTGTTCCGTTAAGAGCTTGTGCAATAAGCGACCTATATATGGTAAACTGGCGAATAATAAAAATTGTCGAAATTCGTATCAGAGAAGCAGTCAGGGTGAATTGTACGGAATCGTGGAATAGGAGCCGCAAGTCGAAGAAGTGTGTAAACTTCAGAGTATTGGATGTATTTCAGTGTCTCGTAAACTGTAGGAGCACGAGGATTCTGCGAAATATTCTTATATCTGAAATAGATAAATGATACATATACATACATCTTACGAGTATTTATGTTTTACATTATATATATTTATAATACATGTTATTTTATATGTGGTTGGTAATATCACAAAATACCCAAGGTAATATAATAATACTAATTATGATGTAATTGAAATGTATATACAACAGGAAAACCAAAAACGGAAATTCATTTTAACTGCCTCATACGAAAAAAATATTTACAGATATTTACTCAATGCAGATACACAAACTTGAAACGAAGTCGGTAGCCACTGATCGATAGCTTGGTAAATAAAACCGAAACCCGCTACATCTAACTTTAATGCTACAATTTAGGTACGTGCGCTAGCGTCATAGAGCACGGGTACTAAATGTTTCTTCTTACTCCGAGCTCGGGGCGTCTAATGGATTTACGGCAGTTCATCTAGCAACCCGCCAAGCTATATTTTACAACAGTTTGCAAGTTTCACGTATTAAATAATAACAACAACCTCCATAATAAATCTCTGCTGGCTGGACACTAAAGTTACAAATATTAGGGCTTGAGCTAGAAGCTTTTCAAATATTCTCTCTCACGTCTCATTTGAACTCAATTATAATGAATGTTGCTTTTTAATTTATTCTGCCATTCACCCATCTAGACAAATGAAACCAGACCTCAGACGGCAACCCTGGCCGCTATAATTAAATTTCCTGCGTGGAGTTTAAAGTTTTCACCGCAACTTAGAGTCAAGACGAAACAAAGCTTAATTATAACTGGATGCATTCGTTTGTCTTCTCTGAAATGAATAAGAAATTTAATATGATTTAATTACTCAAAGAGTTCTGCGTTTACTTTTAAAATAAAAGTAATATTAACTATCCAATAAATATAGCCTTGGAAATGATATATTATGTGGACAAGTTGAAATTGTCTCTGTGCATGCCATGACAAACATTGACAAATACTCTATCGTGCAATTACTTTATGGTGTGAATTTTTTGACAGTGATGGGGCTGTACGCGCGAGAGCGGCTCCGAGACGCGAGTGCAGGGCCAGGCGCGAGCGTTGCGTCCGCAGGCGGTGCGGGCGGTGCGAGCGGCGCGGGAGTGGGCGCGTAGCTCGGCGCGGTGGCGGGTGCGCGCGCGGCGGCGGCGGCGGCGGCGGCGCATGCACGCCACCGGCCACACGGACCGCTCGGGCGGCGGCGGCGGCGGCGGAGGCTCTTGGCGCCTCCCGCCCGACGAAACGCTGCAAGTCGCCGACCCCAAGTCCGCCAAGGAAGAGGTACAGGTTCACACAACTATAGTAATATAACAATATATATAACAACTGCTGAAATTTTATATGTTCAGCAAAGCGCTTGTAAGACCAAAGAACATCCTTAAAACGTGTCTCTTGTAATATATGTCCTAGTTTTTACAGTCGCCAACTCAATTTTTTCCAGCAAGTAATATTACTAACTCAGCTTCATCTCTTATAGGATCTCTATCCAGCGGATGGGCACAACTGGAGAAGCATCATATTTTCATTGATGGTCATCAGTTTTGTGATAGCGGGTATTGTTACAGCCATTTATTTATTAGGGTGAGTGAAATATTTTAATACAACTTATAAATATCCGAATAACATGACACCGGGCTCTAGAAATTTACTTGACTCCATTATCCAATGAGTCGCCATGTTATTTGTATAATAACCAAATTTCACAGAGTATTAACATTTTTAATTTTTTTTTTCTTAAAATAAGTAATCATCGTCGTATTAAATCGAAGGGTCTTGCTGTCTATGTATAATAAGAATTTTTGGGATTTTATTAGATATGTGGACGAGCTGTTGTACTGGTCGGGTCGGCGGATGCGGCTGGACGACTTCCTGCGGGGCGACCTGACCGGAGACCGGCTGCCAACGACGTGGGTCAGCTCACACCAGCTGGTCTACCAAGCGGACGACGGCGGCCTCCTCGCGCTCGACACCTTCAACAACACACTCTCTGTGCTCGTCACCAACCACACACTCGTGAGCGCTTCAACTCTAATATTCACTTGTACTGGACATTTTAAATGAAGCAGTTCCAAAAAATCGCTTTTCCACTACTGTTTTAATATTGAAATTTTTTGTATTAATATTGTTATGCGACCTAAATGCGTTTCCGTTATTATTATTATTGTAAATGATAACTGATATCAACTTTAACGTAAAATAATCTTCCAAATGATATAAATATTTTATCATTATATAAACTCTCTCTTCAATAGACTAACACGTCAACGACTGTTGTAAAATAAAATAACTGTATTTGCTTACAAAACTAATTTCAAAGTGTTTTTATCTCAAATTTCGAATGCGATAAAATTTGCAAATAATTTGCAATCTACTTTATATTATCGCGTAAATTCTCATTCAACCGGAGCCCTGTCAAAGTTGGGGCTTTGGCACAAAGCAAATTCAATTTCCCCTCGCGAAATGGCTGGTACGGTTACATTTCCGATAGAACTAGCACCTATCTTAACAGGGTGTTAACGGGGCAGGAGTCGAAATAGTTGTCAAAGCCACGGAAAGGGTGCTGTTGTGGAACAGGTTATGTGTACAGATTGTTATTATTGAACAAATCACTCGAGAAATTCAAATAAAGCAGCTAATATTGAAGGACCATATTTCAATAAACGATTTTATCAAAAAAGTTTTGGCAGGATCCAAAGTGCAAAGCGTCAGTCAATTGAACGCTATTAGATCCGTGGAACGGATATAAAAGGAAATATGTTGCTCAAACTCATATCTTTGGCAGTTATTACTGTCTTGCTTGTGTTGCCTTTGATCATATTTTTATTAAAGCAAAATGTAGATGCGCGTTCTATTTAAGATTGAAGAACGCTCCTTTCGGAATTATTAGAATAACCAACACTGCATTCATTCATGCAGCAAACACCGCTGCTAAGTAGCGTAGTTTTGTTTCAATTTGTGATATTTATTTTACAGAATTTTGTCTTATAATACGGTTTTATGAGCCGATGTTATGAACTACTGCGGCATATCAGCCAATATCCATGCATGTCCATGTTTATGAATTGCATAAAAAAACTGTCTACAATATTACAAATTATGTATATCGTAAATTTTGATGCTAATCTAGAAAATACTCTAAAGAATTAAAGACCGAGTAGATACATCTCAGATCTCAGTTTCAATGGAATTAGTTTTATGTTATTTTCTCAAAAAATTTCTTTAATTTACGCTGTAAGAGTTTCACTTTAATTATTCCCGAGCATAGTTAATGAAACGTAAATTTAAAAAAAATTATGAAATGCGTATTACTCGAATTAGTTTGGACAGTTCAATTATGTTGAAGACGATAACTTTTACGACGATTCAACAGCATAAATTGTATTGGCTACTTCGAATGTGGCGGTGCAGAAAGATTCGGTTCAAATTAAGATAGATTCATAGTTTATAGGTATAACGATTAAGTATATCGCACTGGGAATATCTGATTTAGACTTAAAATATTGATTTACACTACGTTTAGTTTGAATTTAAACACGGTTTTCTCACTCTATTACACTCATATGAAATTCAAATTAATGTTTCCGTATATTTTGAGACACTATGAAAGCTGTTTCATGACGTATTTCTGTATGAATATAGTATGTCATAAAAATTAGTTTGATAGGGATGTGCACGGTTAAAGCGATGTTACTATACTAATTATACATAAAACCCTTATACTATACTAATTATACATAAAACCAACAGAGGCAACTGAATGTCCGCGGATACCAGTGTTCGCCAAACCTTCGCTACGTACTCTTCCAACACAATATAAAGGAGGTACGTTGTCATAGTTTCATTAAACATTCGTATATATTCTTTAAACTAAGTTTTTGTTATCAAGTTCGGGCCTCGGGACAAATAAAAGTTATAAGCTCTTTTTTATTTTACAGGTTTATCGACGGACATTTACAGCGCACTACACCGTTTATGACGTCACAAATGAGTAAGTTCAATACACTTATACGTTTCAATAATAACAGCGATATAAATCTATAGATAGTAGAATCCGTTTTTCCTATCGCATAGTAACATCATTTAGGGAAAAATACCTATTAGTTCAATTGCTCAAGTCATCAAAATTAACATATCATCACAGTGATTGATTTAGGAAAAGCATATCGAGGTACCCCAAATAATCTGTTTCCCACCGATGGTCTGTTGTGCTAAGTTGACTTCAGGCTGCTTCGGTATCCACTTAGATTTTACTACAGTGAAATGACATTTTAATAATATTCAATATTCATGAGAAGCTTATCGATACTTTCTGATACATCCGCCATTTACCTAACTGAATTGAGTCACGTATGCGAACGTAAATGTAGTTCACACTCGGCCAAATTCACAACAGGAAATGCAAGGGAATGAGAAAACGAGTTTCTGTACAAGTACCGTGATCTGAAAACATTGAAGCAGTGTTGACTCACATAATAAGAAAGCATATAAAAATAGTGCTTTGCTAGAAATATTTTTAAAAAAATTATCGAATGATTGAACTATAGAAGTACAAATTGGTGCTGGCGACTGGCTGGATATTCGTCCTAGAATGTAGGATGTATAGACGAAAAATGCTTATTTTTATGTTCTGTTCTCACATTTGTGTGTAATAAGAGAATTTTTTATCAGTCTGGCTCCATTTAGGCATCATATTAAGGCATTTATATATCTTTTTATTGACGCCAGTCATTTAGAGTACACGAACAATAGATAATGCCAAATTGCGTTAAAGTATAGGTAGTACATATATTCGTATAAAACAAGATTCCTTTAATTCAGTTTAAACTTCAAAAAATGTAAAGACTGAGGTAAAGAAAGAGAACA
>DVPR01002022.1:0-10040 GCA_018239345.1 Oxynetra stangelandi | reverse complement strand
TTACCAGTTAAATGTAATAATAGTAACTTCAGACAACACACGCAAGTTTTATCCTTCTCTGCATCAAATTTATGTTACTGCAAGAAGAACAAGAAGGTATTTAACATTTTAACGCCGGGACAGCTCACTGAAATGGCGGCATATTAATCGTATAGTAGGTATGACGTGGAACCAAGTTTTCCGTATTCCAAGGCAATTACATACATTACTGGGCAATTTCTTTTTTGCTTAGCGATATATCGTGCAGATAGCTAGCCAAGCCCGTCGGGTGCAGCGCCGCATAATAAGTCTTCTGAGGCGTTGAAAATATGTACATAGTCGAAAATTTAGGTCAAGGTCATTAACATTTGTTTCTTTTGAAATTGATAATCCTGAGTTGAGTTGTTCAAGTGTAAGGTGTTTTTTATGTTAGAAAAGCTTGGTCTTAGGTAACATAAGAATATCGAATTAATATGTGATTTAAAAGAAACATATATATATATATATATATATATATATATATATATATATATATATATATATATATATATATATATATATCCGTATGAAAAGTGGATATGTTACGAAGCCCAAATAAGAATGAAATAAATATTTAGTGATGTTGATGTTACAGTGTGTACTGAGTGAGGACATTTAAGGAGACACAAGTGCTTCGAACAACCAACATTTTATTAACAACAAATAGAAGTCATAAATATATTACACAGCACTTAATAGTTTGGGAGCAGAAGATGCAGTATGTAGTAATATAGACGAAGGTTAAAGAATAGATGAAATAATTGAATGCCTATAATATTCCTACTTATATTATTTGCACATCGATGAGGGCATTACTCTTTACAGGAGAATAATTATATCTACAAATATTCAAAGTATCCAGCAACCTAATTTCTGGGATTACAACCTACCTACAATCAGGACCTAAATGATATAGTTTACTATAGCACTGTACTTAAAATAATGTCTTTGAGATTTCTTAATTTTTAGATTTCTACATGTACGTAAAATCAACTGGCAGTAAGATGCTAAGGCGAATCACACGTCTTTTCCTGCAGTTTCGTCAGATCCGGGAATTCGGATCATAAAACCCATAAAAATAATAATTAAGGCGTATTTTATTATGTCAGTCTTTACATTAGTTGCAATTGTTTATTTAATTACCCACGTGAATTTGTATGCATTAAACGCCCATTTTAATATTCAATTGCTAACAAATCATTTCACATGCAAAAGTCGGTGGAAGTTCGTTTATATCCCAACGCAAACAATGCCGGCAATTTCTTATGGGCTATCGATTAAGTTGCATGTACGATACATACACATATCAGTCCCTCGTGTATTCCTGCTGACAGAGTAATTGGATACACATTTGCTGTAATTAACGCGGAAGAGGGCATACGGCATATTTAATGAAAGCTAATACGCGCAGCGCCCTCTGCGCTTAGTACCTAGTCCATGTATATCTATGTTATTACTGTTGCGTATATGGTCTGCGTGTAGTATTTGTTAATTTATCACAAAAGAGTGTCCTTTTAATGTTAGGACGATTGCATTTTCTCGCCGGCTTAAGGCGTCGCCAAATGTTTATATAAATTCATAGCAGCTCCAATCAGTTCGATAAATAGATTTTTATCCACTTATAAAAATATAATTTATATGAAATTTTAATAATCTATGGGTAGGTATATAAACACACATGATTTTAAAATGTTTCTTGAGATGATGCGTAACGAAATCGAATTTGAAACCAAAAATATTCATAAGATATCGTTTCATATAAATATACAGGTATTTTGACAGATCACTTGTCAAATTAAACTGACGTTTGTTTTTGCTAAATTGCAAATATTCTATCGATTTTAACATAAAAATAACACTAAGGTGTACTTTAAATATATACAACCATAACACCATGTGTACGACTCTGGTGTTACATATGATAGAGAATGGACTGGAATTTTCTTTCGATGACACTAACGACCATTTCATAAATTCTACAGTTTATTGTATTACGTACAGTGATGGAAAAAGAAGAAAAAAAAACTATATATTATGTCAATAATTAACAATGTCACGCGGAAACTAGCCTTGAAACCGAGCCTTGACTCGGGGCTAGGAAGAAAATTTCCCTTAAAAATAATGTACTATACACATATAACTTTTTATTGTTGATAAAGTACACCTGATAAGATAGGGTTGGACAAATTAAATATGTCGCGGAGGTCATCGGCCTCGTCAATTCTTGGAGTAATATCAACTTAAGGGATATTTGATAGTTTGGTGTTTGGATGTTTCTTTTTATCTAAATCGTCTCTTACAGGACTAGTTGTTTCCTTGGCGTTAAATCATCAACGTATATCCATTGATAATTAATACATCTTTAAACTGTTACGGGAGAAATCTTACCGTGGAATGATACGCTTTCTTTTGTTTCAAACTTATTTCAATCTGCTCGCAACATTTGTAAGAACGAGATTGAATTACATAAATCAAGCTATTTCTCCAGTTCACTTGATATGTATACTAACACTGTTTGGATTTGTTAAGTGTAAATGGAGAATTTCAATCTATGTCAATAATGCCAAGCTAAAAAAATATCATTATATCACAGCTAATAATGAATTAGAAGAGGAGACAATACACAATGCCCCCCTCCGCTCTATAGTCTCTTGTACTATCAAAATGAATGAATAGGTATTTTAATCTTAATATATTGTTATAGATATATGAGTTTAGTATTACCAAGAAGAAGAGAAAATGAGCAGTTTAAAAAGAATCAATCAACCAATGATTTCAAAGGATGATTTGTTTTGTTAACTTGCCCAATTCGTAATAAACAAATTTAAAACACTTAATGATACATAGACTATAACATTCACTGGACCCAAACAGTTACAAAATAAAACGAATAATTATAGAATGAACAAAAAATAAAACGAATACCTCAAAAGACAATGCTTTACAGAACTCATTTTTCGGGCAACTTTGTAAGAAGATGCAGAATAACTACAGGATGCAAAGGAAATTAGAATAAAATATGTGTATAATATCAAACTCTGAGTTGATTAAAGTTGCTGTATTGTATATTGGTACAATTTGTAAGGTGTTTGGTACGGTCGGCATGTTTATCGAAACACGGCAGTCCGAATTGTGATCAGAACAAATCCACTCCATCCATACATATCTATATTAGAATTCTAATTTCCTTAAATTCGGGGGCTTGCCGCATCGTCTATTCAGCCTTCCTATGAATTGCAATATCCGGTATGGGAAGGCTTTTAGGCGGATTAATACATCGTATACTGACCCCGTAGGTACCGCTTAGTCATAATATCCGTTCGCTTCTTCCATTCTTACCCAACATTCAATAGTAGGGCGGTACCTCGAACTTTTTAAACCCACAAGTAACTACACAATCGCGAAATATGAACGTAAAAATTATTCATAGTTATGCGTGAAATTTCCATTTCAAACGTTCGTACTACGTTGCAAAGAAACGGATAAAATCGTATTGTACTGGCCCGCTATCAAACAATTGAATGTCATTTGAAAATTTCGCAGAATTAGTGAGAGTATAAAAAAATATTACAAAGCGTTTTGTAATTTTTTTATTGTGATTTTTTTGTTTGGTGATTCAGACTTAATTTTTTATTATTATTTTAATGTATTAGAATTGTTAATGAGCCGTTCTTGAAATGTGTTTAATTATATCCTAGGTACTAGGTGTGTTATAGAACCGAATACTTGCAATTGCTACAAAATACTGTTAATATTATTTTGAACTGTGAGAATATTTACTAGTCGTATTAAAATGTGAAATACCGTAAATCTTGCAATTTCATGGTTTACTAAAAACCAGTATCATTTTAAGTTTTCCAGTGTGCGCAACCCAATTAATACTTATGTATATGATTTATTAAAAATGCTATTAGAACTCATCAACTAATTACTCGTATTTTTTTTAATCAGACAATGAGCTGATATGTTCCGGTTCTCAGTGGAATAAGCGTTAATGTTAATATCAATAATTATTCATCAGAAATAAATTTATTATTAATAAAAAAGGCAATGAAAATGGTGATCTATATTTTTAAGTCTAAAAATTTATGTTACACAAAAAAATAATAACCGTCACGTCAGGCCCCTATCGGGTTTTATGTACATACATTTTATTATGATAAACTAATTGTTCGATATCGATAGTAAATTATTTAAATTAATTTATTATCAATGTATTTTTGGAAAGTAACGCCTGATAGAATTGATGATATTTAATTAATTTACAGAGGTATGATAGAAATTTTTTATGCTATATAATGTGTTGGGTGTAAGGTTACATATTAACAAAAGTATATATATATATATAACGTAAGATAAGATAGAGATAAGACTGTATAAGTGAAAGATATACTAGGTAATAAGATTAGAAGTTTGCAATAGTGATATATAAGATTGTATAAAATAAGTTAAAAATATGTAACAGAAGAGGATTAGGTATAAAATAAATAACAATATTCTGCGGATCCAACAGCTATCTAACAGCTGGAATCATGGAGCGTAGAGTAGTACTAATAAGTTGACATGAAATTCACTTGTTAGTGAGAAAAAAAACCGAACTTATTTAGGAATTTAACGGAGCTCTCTTCTGAGACGTGCCCCCTGCCCGTTTGCGAAATATTTTGATAGAAATTCTCTATGAGTTGTATTCAATTAAATACAATTATGTGCCATTGCTATTACTGTTACAATGAAAGGATAAGCAATGAACATGTGGGTATGTCCCATCATCATGGATATGTCATATAATCAAAATGTGTAAGAAAAAATATTTCACGAATTAGGACATTCACATTTCAAGAATACGAATAATGTGACGAGGGCACGTACTGCAGCACTTTTGAAAAATTTAACAACGATAATTTCAGTTGTTTTTGTAACATTCCCTTGTTATTTTGGTTTCGTTTTCAGAGGAAAAGAATTCCAACTCGAATGAAAATTCGTGTTGAAAATTGGTTTGAAAGTGGCTGAACAGTCGTGACGCAAGGAGCTGTAGAATTAATAAAGGTGTGTGACTACCTCATATACAATTAAAATTTATGATGAATGAAAAACTAGTACCTACTATTAAAAAAGAAACCTAATGAAAAATTTGCTCGAAAATCATAAGCAATGTTATGTATGTATTTATATATTAGCAAACATGTGTATAATAATTATATTATTATAATCTACAAACTAGGACAACATATTTTGGATATTACACTTAATTCGAAAGAAGCATTATTATTTATGAGTTTTAGTTTTCACTTTGTTCCCGTGAATCTATTCCCCTCAATGCTTCTAACATCACACATTTTCAGTTATTTAATTTATAAGGTCAGAAGTGCGTGCCAGAGAATCATCCCGGCTGCCGGAGTGGAAGGTAAAATTGTAAACCACTAGTATTAGTCTACTGCTACGTATGTTGGGGTCACTAATCTCTCATCAAAGATTGTTACAACACATTTAAGCTAATATGTGACGAAATTTGAGCATATGTTTAATATTTCATCTACAACATAAAAGCCATGTAAAGAGGTATAGAAAAATTCCTTCGGATTTAGCGACAAGATTTAGCGTCGAAAAAACAACTAACGCCGCAACAGCTTAGCAAGTTCGGAAATATGTAAAGCGGTTACACAAGATTTTAATAATAAAAAAACCGTCCACTGAATGGCCTTCTATAATTTAGACAGGTCAGAATTACCAAGGATGTTGGTAGGAGCCAAGGTCAGCGATCTCCCATCGATTACTGTGAGCCGCACGCAAAACTCCCGACTGCTACCCTTGACACAGAAACGGTCATTGTAGAGTCATGTGTACTTTACGCCCAAAATATGTAGGGCAGGACGCGAAAATATCGTTCCCCGGCGGAAATGGGTGTCGTTAGAACGCCGCCTTCGAGGCTTTCGGTGGGATTTTTTGTGTTTTTGGAAACCGGTTAGTTCTGAGATGGTAAATGAAATTTTATCTTATTCTTTATGGATTTTATAGAAACGGCAAGATAGAATTAGTGCAAGGCATTCAGATTTGAATGATCACTTAGTGTATTTTATTTAATTTTTTGTTTGTGAAGAGAGTAGCAAACGAAAAGAAATAGTGTCACGTGGATGTTGCCTAAAATACACATTGCCAACCAACCTCGAACCAGCGAAATTAGGACCTATACCTAATATCAGTTGATGATCATTAGTAACAAGATTATTGGTAATAATTAGTATCCATGCCATTCGATATTAGTCAACGCGTTACGTGTTACTCCTAAAGAATGACGCTCATGGACCAGCTTCTAAGCCCATTAGACAGAAACGTTGGAATGCCCAGTTTGATAATCTTATAACACAGTCTTCTGAATTCTAAAATCAGCGTAACCGCTCCTTAGAAATTTGGACGAGATCTTTGGCTATACATACTCGTATATTTGAAGCCTACATTGGCTTTTAACACATTCCCTACCAAAATGTTCAATGTACAAGCGACAAGGGGACCAAGTAATGAAAGACGTTAGAGCGGTATAGCCGTAATTCATCAAGCCATTGACTAAAGAATGCTATTTTTTAATGTTGGCGGTAAAATTTTAACTTGCCCCTTCTAATTTCTGTATATAACTTAATATTCTTATACGTCACGGAGTAGTTGAATTTTAACGCTTTGAATAACGAGCCAATTAATTACTTTTCGTTAGCATTCATCGTATGACTAACACGGTGTTTAAAATTTAACTGGATAAAATTATTTAGAACTTTTAATTTTTAAACCAAATTCAAATTTCTACACCAAGTAGTGGTCACCGGTTTTCTTAGTTCAACTACAATTTAAATATATATTGGTAGTGCGTATTTTTAAACTTTGTTATGTGCTGAGTGATAATAATATTAATAAATCAATCAAATACAACCAATATGTTTATATTTCTTATATTCATTTTTCTATTTTTATTGCTATTTCAATTTTCTTTTCTGTATTTTACTTAGTGTACAAATAAAGTGTACAAATAAATAAATATATTGCAGACTACTTCCACTAAACAATCTGTCATATACATATACATATATCTGTTGTCGTCTAAGAAATTCTTAAGCCACGCTAACAAAATTCTCTTACAGGCGAACGCGACAAGTGTATTTCTCGAGTGAACAACATTTATGTGATCGATATTTCATGCCTTCGTTTATATAACGTGCCACAGTGTTAATTTATGCAGCGGCCGTGTGCTCAGCGTGTAGGTACGAGTAGGTAGCTATACGGACTCCACTGTAACCCCACAGTTTCCTCTGCGACATCTTCCGTTTTAAATTATCACGAGGCACATCTAAAAGGTCACGAGATAATGATATATGAACAGTGCGATGAAGTACCGCTACTGTTTTATATTTAATTATGTTTGCGGCGTCTATGGACTTGTTGCGTTCAAGTTGCACTTCGTTCATGAGAGTTGGTTCGATGCAAGCCTGTATGAAATTTTACATTTTTCGATTGACTTCGTACGAATTTTAATATAATTGAATGTGCCAATATTTCTAAATAGTTTCATTAATACTGGCCACCGTGAAACTATGCAGACAAGATACTACAACGATACGTCGATAATTACAAAATTTGTGGGTAGTAATTGTGTATAAAAATTAATTAGGGACTAAAAGTTTAATAAAACGTTTTCAGTGAAACTATATAACACAACAGGATCACAAAGTTATTTACAACGTATTGTTAATGTTTTTAAAATAATGTCTAATGTAATTTTCAGATGGATGCATCGGTTTTTACGTAAAGTAGTCAGTAGAAGTAGCCATTGTTACCATGTGAAATTTAACAAATATCTAATTCAATTGGTCAGTTATCCTTATCCTGCTGCAGCTAAATTAAAATCCTTCCAATCGTCTAAATCCATCTAGCATTATTATGAAGTATTGGATTAGGTAATCTTAATATTACCTATATGATAGTTTCCTATGAATTTTGCATTATGATAGTATCGTCAATACTTCATTCTACTAGTGCCTTTCAGAATGCTTCACATTATTGAGTGCTAGCTGAAATCTATATTTTCTGTCAAACAAATTTAACTTGTAACTCAGGGTACAATAAAGAAATACTTATTAACGTGACTGGCGCGTTGGTTTAGTTGTCAATGACCCTGACGGCTGAGCCAGTTGCTGTGGGTTCAACTCTCGCTCAGGGTGAACAATTGAGTAATAAGCACCAGTGGTGGTCCTATTACTGAATGAAAAGTTATCTATATAACTATATATGTAAAGCTATGTATGTGTAACATGGAACAAACAGCTTAGTTTGGGCGGTGTTTGGTATATATCAAGATATGGTAATTACGGCTTATCAAAAGCAGTTACAAAATGCAGTACATACATATGATGCAAGCGTCCACCGTAGCACAGAGTTTGTTACGATTTTCTTACTAAGCGGTAGAGTTTTCTTGGCCGTAAATAATTACAGTCGACCTTCACAGTCTCATTGCCAGAACTATTGAGAACACTCGATACTAGGGTTTCAAAAATAGAAACGCTAAGCGCCGTGTAACCCCTCCTACTTGGGACATTCCTTAACGTATATATACATTAAAAATGTTTCATTAACACAAATGCGCCTACTAACTGACCTACTAATACTACTGGTTCTCCCTACTAACCGGCCCTACTCACTAACCTACTAACTGGTCTTATTAACTAATCCTACTAACTGGTCCTAAAAATTAGCCCTACAAATTATCCCTACTAATTGGCCCTGCTAATGGGCCTTACTGGTATTTGATGTGATAAATAATTTTATCTTAAAGAAAAGGAAAATAAGGTTTTTTTAACCTTTTTATGGTTACATGTGTAACGTTCTAACGTTCTTGGGTACTTCGGGATCTTATATTCAATTACATTTGAGATAATATTAAGCAAAATATAAGGAAATTAAAAGATCTCACGATTAAAAATTTTAATTAAACTCACAATATTCTACTAGCGAACGTAAGATTTCTATGAAAAAAACAAAAACCGAACGATTTTTAATGCATCACAAAAATGTCAAAATATTGTTTATATAAATATATTTTATAGAATAATGAAGACAGTGAAATGAGTTGAAATTTAAATTCTTCTTTGACATGCGTGCGTTGATGTTTTTTCGATGCGACACTGACAAGAACGGCCGGCTTCATAATGAGAGCACCTGTTCCATCATTGACGTGAGCTCACGTAACGATAGTACATATTACTAGTCATACTTGAATTCAATTTCAGTAGCAATTGATGGTATTATAATATTAAAATATTGTTTTAACGAAACGATTTCAGTGAATTACGAATTCAATCAATTTTCGAATAATTTAAAAAAAATTCACGGTCAGAGTTCAGAATTCAGACAAGACAAGGTCTGGTAAGGGATTCAGAATTGCTTAGATTGCTGAGATTCCTTATAGTGCTGAGAATGGTCAAATTGCTGAGATTGCTGAGATCCTTATTAAAGAACTCAGTGGGAACACACGTGGCATTCAGATTTGGCTAACACCGCTACCAGGGTATCTGTGACTGATCCCAAGTAGAATTTTATTTAAATGTCTTTTGGAAATAAATGTCTTTGCACCAGTATGAGATAAAATGAATTGATCCAATTCAGTTGCAGATACAGTTGCAGACGCAGTGTTAGTGTAGTGGTCTAGATTTTAAACAATGACGCGCACCTGTCTTCTCAAAATGCGTCCTAAAACTAAATGTCACTTTAGGTAACGGTAAAGAAAAACATCTGGAAAAAAACATAGTTCTCCATAATATTCTCTACGTTATGTAAAGTCTGACAATCCGCCGTTGTCCAGAGTAGCAAACTTATGACATTTTGAAGGAAGACACGTATCCAACCAACAATGGAACTATAAGGGGATTGAATATATATATACATACATATATCGAATCGACTGGCCCGTTGGTTCAGTGTTTAGTGAACCTGACTGCTGCGCCGGGGGTCGTGGGTTCGATCCCCACCCAGGACAAATATTT
>DVPR01002021.1:0-10040 GCA_018239345.1 Oxynetra stangelandi | reverse complement strand
AACAACCGATTCCATCCGGTCAGCGAGCGGCCGACAGCGAAGCGCGTCCAAACCTGCAGTCCACAATACATACGGCTCCTGTTGAGGTGGTGCATGGAGGGCGAGGCGGAGTGCAGCGGGCGCTGCGCGGCGATGCGGTCCAGCCGCGTCATGGAGTACGCCCTACCTGGCGCGCGCGGGGCCGGCAGCGTGGGCACCAGGTCCGTGCGGCGCCGCGCCACCGACGACCAGGCCGGCGGCTGCGGCGAGCGCTCCGGCTCGTCTGCGCCGCACACACTACACTGTTACAGTGGGCTCCGGCTATCCACATAGCGTTACTACCTCCTATTGACGGCAGAGACGTCTCTGCGTCACGCATTCGAAGTTGGCCCCACATAGCATATGATATGGTAATAATACACTGTTGTAGCATATTCGGCCCATCTCAGGACGCATCGACCCGTCCCATCATACGCGCCGACGCTAACATCTCATACAATATAAATATTTTAGTGCTATCTAATCCAGATCCAGACATAGATTTTTTCGGATGTCCCAAATGAAATAATAATACACTTTAAATTGCACATCATTGAATTAAAACATGCACAAACGAT
Source organism: Oxynetra stangelandi (assembly GCA_018239345.1). Taxonomy (NCBI): domain Eukaryota; kingdom Metazoa; phylum Arthropoda; class Insecta; order Lepidoptera; family Hesperiidae; genus Oxynetra; species Oxynetra stangelandi. The sequence continues at coordinate 9,444 of DVPR01002021.1, read as the reverse complement.
TTAATAGATCGCCAAACGTTAATCATTCAAAATTATAATAACACACTTAAGCTCTCGTTCAATGAAGAAAAAGAAATTACGTGAAACGAAGGACACCATGCATCAAAGCCTCAACGACGCCGGCATTATGCATAATCCGTTCATCTGCCCGACAAGGTCGTGCGAGCAATAAGCGGTCGACACTTACCTACCTACCTACCTACATGATATTTCAAGTGTAAACACACACACTTTTACATCGTACCGTGCACATGAAAAGATTTTAAATATTACATATTATAATTCACACCGCACAAGTGTTCTTCTAATTACCCCCCAACGTTTGGCACTTATTTGCACAACCTTCGAGTGTTTCAACAGCATATACATACATACATAGGAATACAAACGTATAATCACAATGACAAAGTGTGTCAGTAATGTTAGAAATTTAATATATTCTTAAATTGTGTGATGTGGTCTTTATTTTGACGGTACGATTCCATGTGTGACGTAACGTGGCACGTAACGTTAACGCTAGCTGGCGCGTTACGAGACATATAATTAGTATCATTATAGTTTATCACATCTAGAGCATGATTAGGGGACACACGCATTACTAACGCGACTTGGAAACTACACGTGACTAATATGGAACGCTCCGCATCGCCCTACCACTGCTGCTCAGTGACAGAAGTGGATGCAACATTAACGATCTCGCGGGCAAACTGGACATTTCTAGAAGATTCGACCACTTTTGATATGAACGTCAAGTAATTTTTTATAATTTTAAATGTACCTTTGATATTATCTCCGATTAATTAAAAAAACAATTGTAACAGTTTGTTTTGAAAGACACATAACTGTGATAAATGATGTCGTGAACTTTAACCTGTCGATCACCGAGTACTTTAGATACAACATATGAATACAACATACGTATACAAATGTAGCCCGTTTCCTTTATTGCTAATACGACAATAAACGATCTAGGTTTCATTTTCTAAACTTGCGAGACTTCGCTTTTTTATTAAATTTCATACGACACAATAACGTATTATCCAAAAACAGTCAAAAATCATTACTCTATATAAATACGTGCTTACGTATAGGCCACCTTAATTAAATATATCTAATCATATCTTAAATACTAAAAAGAAAAAAAATAATACAAAATGACACTTACATAAACTTGAGAACATCAATATTCCTTGGCAGCGTGAACATAAACAGTTAACAAATTAGAAATGGAATCGGTGCAAAACAGACGAGGTACACGACATAAACAATTCATATATATATACAGTTTTTTTCGAGCTTTAAAATGTAATTTTTTTAAGTCAAGAGAGCACCAAACAGGCATGCAGCAGAAGTCACAAGTGGTACTAAGTTTAATAATAACCACTCATATGGTGTATCGCAGCTGGGCATATATTTGTAAAGGGGATTAATATTAAACTTCGTGTTGACGTCAGCGTGGCCAATATATAGCCTAGAATATATGGTATTAACGAATCATATGCTAGACCCAATTAATTTCTGACGAAATGTTCGCACAAGATGGGGTTACTGATCTGTGCTGTCATGGTCGGTCACGTTGGTCAAGTAAAAGTGCGGGTGGTAGAAGTCACACGCCTTAGAGAACATTATGGAGAACAGAACTCAAAGGTGTCTAGGATTCCTCACGACGTTTTCTGTCGCTGTGCAGCGACTAATGGTAGTCTTAATAGACAGCTAAACACTTCATATAAAACCAACCGGTACCATGGCAACCTGTCAATGGAACATATTTGACTTGTTTCCTACTTTAATAATGAAGCAAGTACCTTTGTTGTCAGTGTCCGACGAGTCCAACTGTAGTGCAGAAGCGCGTCTCGTGAGCGGCGCAGACGCGAACATCACATTTGTAGTTGATGCCGCCCTGGAAATTTACGTACGCACACATTACTACACAGTTGTATGTATAAAATATATCATGTAAATAAAAAGTATTCAATTGGTCCGTTAGTAATATACATAACACAGCATCGCAATTTGTTTATGATATGTTAAGAAAAGAGGCGTGTCAAATTGTTAAGATGTACAAGTAAAACTATATATACTATCCGTCTGTATGAGACTGTAGTGATATGATTTAATTGAGGGCGCCACTGACTCGTTTAACGCAGTCCGATATACAGCGAAGCGTTTATCACTTTCATCGCATGATCATACTCTTCTATGGCAGACTAACATGCAACGTGCCCAGTACTAATTTTAATAATCATTATTACAATTTACGTGAATACGAACATACACAGATTCTTGCTTCACTAATCAAATTCAGTTCTGTATTGAAAGCTTCGATAATTTCCACAAAAAAATTATAAACATAAGCCACCACCATGCTACAGAATAAACATAAACCTAAAACAAATGACAATACACCATGCAACGGGAACAAGACAAAATCAACAATCCTTCTAAATACATTGCACAAAACGGATATATAATATAATACATAAATATGTAAGCAAATATTCACATACATATGTATCTAAATGTATACTTATATACATAGTTTTACAGCCAGACTTTAAAAAGTAACTAAAAACAAGCACTCTGAAAAGTAGATGAGACAAAAGACAATCGCAAACACCTAATAAAGTCCGGTACTCTTGCACTGTTTAATAAAAAAATAGTCTAATACAAATAAATGACTTTCTATACAGCTAATTAAGGATGCTGTTTCGACAAAAGCCAAACCACTATACTGTTTGTTTGGAGTTGACAGACCTTGACGCTGTTCCATTGTGAATTATGTAAAACATTCTCCAGGTGGTGATCTCACGAAGAGTAAAAAAGATTAATATGTTAAACGCCACTACGCCATACCAAGTAGACCGTAGGGTTCTGTTCAAATTTTCGGTTGATCTTATTTCACGCGTGACGCTAGCCTGTCAATCACGAAGACTACTGCTTAATCGTGAGTGAGCTGTGCCACTTGCCAGTGCCACTGGCTTGGTCGATCCATAGAACAGTGGGTCGGCTACACGAATGAGTTTTAAGAGTGATTTTCGTTTCGAAGACCAGCAAATATCAAAAAAATCAGCAAAAATCAACACCCATTTCTCCTACCGAATGGTGAGTTTGGTTTGCGGGCCCTTCAGAGGACTATTCATTTAGAACATTCATAAATAAATAATCAACAATTAAATGTAATCGGAAATTTCTAAGTTTGCAAATTTCAAAAGTTATAAAGGTACAGACTTGTTTGAGTGATGTATTTTGTTTAAAGTAACGCGTACCACAAACTGCATTAACCTGTTTTTTCCTTTCTATTATATAACATAAGCAAATAATGCCAATACTGTTTTGTCCGGATTTGATTCTTCGTTAGCTAATGGAGACCTAGCTAGCTACTAACGGTTAATTGTAACGGATATTATAATTAATATGGATCATATACATCCAATTATTCCATACGGAGCTAATATAAAACTAAGCTGTCTTCATTACGCATACACCGCGGCCGTGAAAAGAGTCTGAAAGAATATTATAAATATGATAATAATACCATAGTCGTATGTATACGGTGGCCTTGAACATATTTATTCTGAAAGTAGAGCCATGTCCTATAATGAATGAATGAAAGACAAGAGAAAAAGAACATGATGATGTACATACATACTTTCTCACCCGTGATTCACTCGTCGTCATTGCCAAAATTCATCGAAATCAGATCACTAACATTAAAGGTGTACTCTATAAAAGCATGATATGGAGAACTAGTAAAAAAGCATAATATGGAGTTAGATATAAATGACATATATTTAGACGCAACCGTTTTTGTGTAGAGTGCAAATATTATTTTAGACGCGTATATTCCTTTAAAGTAAGTAACTGCCCATATTATTTGACTGAATAACCCTACTGAACTTCAACATTCGTCAGGATAAAATTTCGGCTATTTGAATCCTGGTTTAACAGCTACACCTGGTATACATTTTGTAATGATCATCTTCACATAAGTAACAATATGGGCCAATTCTCTTGCAATAATGTTTCATCCACTAACAGACCAAATTAAGACGTATCCAAAACAAAAGTGACATGATGTAAACAAGCACAAAAAATGTGTTCCAAAATGCACCAGCTCTCTCCCGTGAATTTTGGACTGCAGAACTCACTGACGCAACGCAATTGACAAATACGCCACGTCGAATTAAGCCATTGTTTTATGGAGACAATGGATGGTGGCCATGGATATTATGTATATAGGAAAGAAGGTGACGTCACCGGGTATTGCCCTTTGAGCGTAATTTATGTAATATGCTTCATTGGCGTCCAAATTACATTTAACTTTGTTTAGGTTGAAATTGTTTAATTTAACGAATACAAGATAATTATATTCCTAGGATTTCCGAATGGCAATATATATTTAAAAATAATATTTTCAAAGATTGATGGTCAAGTTAATGTCGGAGACTTTCCCAGTCGTTGACCCGCAGAAGAGACATCATCATCAACCCGTGTATTGTTCCAGTCCTGGACACGGGTCTCCCTCAGAATGAGAAGAATTAAAGCCAGAATCTGCCACGCAGGGCTAGTTACCAAAATGTACATGTTCTATAAAAAAACATTATCGGGATGTCCAAAATGTCTAGGGTTCATCAAGATGTTTTCCTCCAATATGCTATCAAAATCTCGCAATTTATGGGTATTAAGGTTTTGTGCTGAAGACCAACACTGAAGAAAACTTTCTAAACTGAATCCTTCTCAAAACAATGCAATCGGTGCTATTACTACGTGTTCCGTTCTATATAAAAAATCTACGAATGGCATTAGAAATTACGTATTTCGAAACCGGAAACGAAAGGTTCAGAAAGGCTATCGAGATACAGATTAAGACATGTCAGAATTGTTTTACAACCTGTTTAGAACTTTATTCACGGTGTAACATTTACTTTCTGAACTTGAAGATGTATTCTTGGTAAATGTGACAAATTAATAATTAATTACAATTAACCTATGTATCTGTAAGACAAGGTTGAAAAATACCTTATCTGGCAAGCGTGGGCCATTACAGAATAAAATAATGCTACCAGCTTATATGGTTTTCATTATAAATATGTAATAAATCCCAATATATTTAATGTATATTTATATATTACAACGATACGATAAACAAATTGGGAAGCAAGCAGTGTATTCGAAAAACACGAAAACGAAAGATTAACAAGAACCTGTACAGTGCTCAAAAATGTATGTGATAGCGTTTTTATTTATTTCTAGTAAACTGTAATCGATTGTTATGTTCAAGAGAGCGATTAGATATGATGTTATCGGTCTTTTATTGGTCATAAACGGAAAATTACAATAGGGAAACGATCGATCGATATATTTAATTATAAGTAAAATATTAATAAATACAAACAAATAAATATGTTGGAGCATCTCCGCACACAGCCATCTCTTCCTAAACTAGGCAAAACTATGGCAACCAGACAAAGCCTTGTAATATAGTGAACAATATGATAACAGATTTTGTCAGCGAGAACAGACCCGAGACGACCGAGACAGCTTCGTCGCTTGTTTTCTCGTGTCGTGTTCCAATTTTACAGTTGTGATAGAAGAATAAAGTGATATGCAAAATTAATGAAATTTATTTTCTCTGTATATGCTGGTTACCACAATGCTATAATGATTATATATTTAATATTGAAAGCAAGCGTTTCATAGATAGAAGATTTGACTTTACCGGGGATATTCCTATACAGTTTTATTTTTCAAACAACACAACAGTGAATATGCCAAAACAGTAGATCACTTTCCGCTGACGTCACGGGACTCTGCATATATTTACTTTATACGTAAATAAGACACCCAAACAAAGGTCAAGGGGAGTTAAGGTCAAATTCATATAAACGAAGAGCCTCAACGGATTTTATATATTATACATAATTTAGAAGCTATTCGAACCGAATCGAAATTGGAGTACAGAATTAATTTGATCCATGTCAAGATTACGGTGTAGTTTCCTTTTGAATTACTATGGATTGTCGGATTGTTAAGCGGAAATTTCAAATTGACATCGGATAAATTAAAATCGAGCATCCAAGGCGAACCTCTCTAGGACAGGGAACTGAACTACTGCAATGCGGCTTCCAGTCATCTATAATTTTTCGAGATTAGATAATTCGTGGTACGTACCTACAAAATTGTTTTATACATTACCATTCTCAACGTCCAAATACGTTTTTTTTCTATATTAAGAGTATAAATGCAAAATTAATCTATGTATATTACATTTTTAGGAAGAAGCCACTGAGGACATTTGGAAGAAAGTTTTTGTGCCGTAGGTTTTTAATTTTAGAATGGACACTGGCTACTTAGAATCCTTTTTTTAATGAACCCCTAAAACAGTGACGAGAGGGATGAAAGATCGAATGCGAATTAGTAAGGATTCCGTGTGAACGATTTTAAGGTAGCAACCACTGATGTATAAGTGCTTAAGTCCGAAAGGGGGCCAGAACAGTACTAGATATGTACATATGTAAAGATGAATAAGAAAAGTTATAATTTAATAATGAATTTAAAATTGTTATATATCCCGTATCCATTGAATATAAAATTAATCCATCAAATTAATATACTCAAAGAATATTTGTGCGGCTAACTCGGCGTTTCTCTATACCATAACTGAAGATTAGGAAGAAACAAAGCTATTATCAAACCATCAGCTAATATCTATCCATCACTTTATATTTTTGATATTTTCCTCGTTCAAGTAGTAGTAAATATTTTTTCCATTTTGCCTATTGTACGCAAGTCTTACTCAAATAACGATGTTTCTACATTGGCATCTAGCGATTTTCCTTTAAAAATCCTGCAGGACGCAGTAACATGAGCTGTTGCATTGCGGTATAATTAGGTGTCGTTGCCAAAAAGGGGCACTGTGACGCGAAGGGCGCTTTACCGACAGCACCGCGTAGTCTCACTTCCTGTTGGAATGCCACATACTTGACGTCGATACTCCAGTTGTTGGTATCAGTGTATCACTTTACATCGAGTGCACGTAATAACTAAATTTTGGTTAAACAACCGGTCATAGTGTTTAAACACAACCGAATACAAATTTACAATCGAGTACTTAAAACTCCGTTATTAGTAACACTTAGATCAAACTAAATCTCAAAATTAAATAAAAACAAAAAATGTTCTCAGACATCCTATAGCCTAAGAGTATTGAGTAGGTCCGGGTTATACGAACCAGTACCGAGCCTATCGACATGAATTGACCCACTATCGTGCTATTGCGCAACACATATCCGTAGTCAAACTTGGACTGTGTGCGGCTCGACCTAAATGGCCGTTCACATTTGACCATCCCCATAATATTAGTCATAAGACTATATCGCGACACGCAATTGTGTATTCCGCGCCCGTGGACACAGCGGTTCGCGATGTCCTGAGTTCTTACACAGTGTACGTTACGTGTGAAACAAGTATATATATTTTTTTTTAATCTCATTAAATACGATAAAAGCTACTTGTACATTCGAGGCGACGGTAACAGTCCTAATAAATACCGCTGTGTATGGAACTAGCCTCGAATAAGACAGGTACTAACTATACTCATACAAGTTACTACAAATTAGACCGATGTACATGAATATTACTATTACAAATGAAAATTGATAGTTTTATAAACAAGCACTACTAACTGCAGTAACTGTCACTAATAAACACTTTTCCTACAGTCCTATTCGCGTTTGGTCGCAGATGGTCGTGTGCGGCGGTGACCACTTGTGACCGCTGCTTGCTGATTTTACTTCAGAGCACACTACGGATTCAAATTTAAATTTAAACTTAATGATCTGCCTATGATCATAATATGCTTTTTTCTAACTATAAAGAGTTAAAATCTTACACAGATTGTTTTATAACACTCTGCCATTATCGTTAGTTAGAAGTGAAATACAAATGTGATAATAATTAATACACACCTCTGCTACCAACGTCTCTACTCTGTGACAATGACTAAGACCGCGGTAGTGACGGAAAAAGCGAAACACACTTTAATGAAATTTAAACTACGAACCAACGCCCAATGTAATAGCGACCCAATCGTATATGTAAATAAAGTTGATTTTTGTTGATTAACAGTGTCGCACATACTCTATCGTGTAATGCAGTGAATATTATAAGGGTAAAGCTCGTTACTTTTTTGCACGAGAGTTTCAAGAGTTGTTGTATCAAGTTTTATAAGAATGAGGTAGCTCAGTATTGCTATTTAATCGCGTCTTATATTTACCAGCGCGAGTTTACAAAAAAAACGCAAGTAATACTAGCCCAAGTGATTCGTAATCGATTCAACAAGGACCAATTGAATTTGTATACATAATTATAAATGCTTACCTTCCAGTGTTACATGCATATCATACAAAAATAGTAAAAGGCACTCAAACTCAAACGTACAAAGTTAGTAACACTACACGTTAAAAACGGCATGCTTAAATCAAATCTACAATCGATTTTATGCAATAAATAAAAAATCTACACACTACACAATATACGAGTAAGCTTAGATAAAAATTGCTTTAAGCCGTTCTCGATAAAGGTGTACTGAATACAAAAATATACATATTAATTATAAATGTGAGTGCTAAAATCAAACTAAAACAAATTAGTCAGTTAAAAGTTAAATAAACATAACCAAAATAATATAAAACAAAATTAAAACAGAAAAACTGCTTACAGCGATTCAAAAAAGTTCATCTGATCTATAGGGTTGGTACTGGTGGGGAGAAAACAAAATAAAAATTAGTGCATATATTATTAAAAAAAATGGAAAAAATCATCATGTTATTTACTGTGTAAACGACGTGAAAAACCCATCACCCGTTATAAATGGGACCTAGGTAGAAAGCGAAGCTAATAAATAATAAAAAAACAGTTCTCATAAAAATTGCTAAAATAATTGCCAGCATGATAGATAGCATGGTGTCCACTCCACGCGATGGTGTCTGTGTTGAGTTAAACCAACGAGCAATATTAAGGAACAAAATTAAGTATTAGCTTAAAAACATAATCTTTGCAAAATCAACAGTAAACAAGTACACTTTAACATGAAACAGTTCACAAATTATAAATGACAAAGAAGGAGTGGTGGTACTGTGATAAAAAAACGTACAATGTTATATACGAAAATATGAACAAAAAATAATGAATAAAATACTAGTGACTACTATTAGAAATGTTACAAACGAAAATAAATTTATACGATCCATAATAATCTTCTAAGATATAAAATGACAATCTTCCTGTCAACTGAACGTAAATCGAAGGCCCATTATCCCAACAGGTACGTGAATGACGTTAACAGGGACGTAACTGCCTAGTGGCGACTTTCCTGATCATTAAGTAACGGGTGGGCCTCGGAGTTTTGCGAATTTGAAAAATTCATAAAAAAAAAAACAAAAG
>DVPR01002020.1:0-10042 GCA_018239345.1 Oxynetra stangelandi | reverse complement strand
TGTGATTCGGTAGCTAATGAGAGAAAAGCTCTACGTTCTTAAATAAAATATAAAAAAGACGGTTTAGTGTACATATAATAATACGGAGAAGGGCATTATGGCGCGGTGAAACGCGACTTTTGTAAATAAATTGTGTAAATTAATAATTTTATCGATATCGACGTGGTTTATCGAGTAACTGATGCCACTGTGCCGCTGGCGCCCGCCGTCCGCGGCGCGGCGGCTCCGTCTCGTGTAAAATAATATAATCTCTATTATGTCCGATCACTCCACAAGTACAGATTTAAATGTTATATACATAATAAATGCATTTTAATATTAAGGTGTCACAAATTATTGCCAGTACTCGATGGATATCTAGTTAGTGAATAATGTTTGGGTTGTAAACTCTGAAGCCACGATGCACAGACAAAAGTTACGAATGTTGATTTCCGACCCCCGTTATGTTTGTTCGACAATTGCTTTGCACACGTCTCTTCCTACATATTTTCCTTAAATATGTCCGTATGGTTGGTTGTGATGGTTTTACTTAATAAGTAAGTTATAGGAAATATGGGTGAAACTGCTCTATTTCACGAACGTAATAATATACTTATGAAATTTGTACTAACAAAATGTCTGGTCCCGTTTCATTTCTCTGTCTCATGCTGTCGACTGTACGAATCCGTTCAATTGTAATCGAATGTACTTAAATTGTATTTAGCTGAGACTGAATTTGTTTTGTTTTGCAACAAACGTTTTCTTTTTTATTCATTCTTTTTTATAGCGCCGGTGCATTAATGTGCCAGCGTTAAAAATGACCAGTTGTGCGACAAAAAGATGAAACGCACCGGAAGCTTGCAATAATGTACAAATTACGATGTGAAACAGTTCCACATAGTCCACTCGCATATGTGCTCCTTCCTCGTCCTGTCATTTTCTTACAATAAGCTTACTTACAAAAAAAAGGAAATACCTCTTGAATTGTCGATGTGTTTTTTTTTCTCTTCGGGATAACGAAACGGTCTAAGTGTTATGTTTAAATAATTAATTGTATGTAAATTTTGTACAGAATGTATTATGTGTTGGGCACTAAAGCGTTAACTGAACACGGCCACTTCAGTCCCTGTCCACGCGAGGCCACACGGCCTCGTGAATCGTGTTGTGAACAACAGCAATAACGTTGAGAGCGGCGGCTTCGTCCGTCTCCACCGCGGGTTTCTCAAAGAAACGCCCGCGGCATCGACATACGTAACTTTATAATAATACATTTAAGTGTAAAAATTCTTAGCGTTTTTCATTGCCATTGGTTACCAAAAATGACAGGATTTTTGTTTTAAATAAATCATTTGTGTATTATATTCTAGACGAAATACTCATTAGAAAATTGTATAAGCAATTTTGAATAAGCCGAGATTGATTCATGATGCACAACGAATTGTTAAAACGTTCTACCGTTATATTATATTTTATTCAAAATTGTTTCTCTGATTGTCTAATGCAATGATTTATAATTGTAATATGTATAAATATTGTTTAAGCTGTTGTGTCGAAAGTAACAAGAACAGGAATAATTTTGTGAAACAATGGCACAAAGATGAACATAAATATTATATATATATATATCTATATATATATAAATTATAGAAACAGAAATGTGGCTATAAGAGCAATTTTTATAATAAATATTTACTGTTGAAGAAACCTGACTTTTATTTTATATGTGATTGGTTTGAAAACATAAACCCCCTATATTTATTACATTAAGGACATACATAACAAAAAATAACATGGCATAATACAAATTAGAAAAAAAGCGCACATAATGTGGATGTATATTTTTTTACTCGCACACCAGCTCTAAAGAAATCGTTTGATCTTATAGTAGAATTGAATAATTAAAAGGACATTAAATACAACGTTCACTTCAGCAATAAACTACACCTAACTTTGGATAGGCGATCGTGGGGTAGAAATTGAGAAAAAGAAGCGAAGTGCTTAGTTTGCACGTGTAAGAGCACCCCGAATAGCGCTGAGGCGGGTCACCTTTGGAGTTTTATTTTAGTGCGAAAACTCCCACATAACCCGGTATATGCATATCAAAGGATATGGACATATTATTTTCATTATTATCTTACGGTTTCATTCCGTTTACAATAAAAAAACCAAAGAAAACGACAGCAATTGTTTTAAGATATCTGTTGTATGTGCACAGAACATTGTCAACGTGACACGTAACGCCATCTGTTATCGCTTATTGGAAGTTATTTTAAAATGGGACGACCGTATTCTGCAGTGTTACGCTCGATCCTCGTATTGTTCTACTTGGTTTGGGGATGGACAGTTTGGAGACCATGCAATGTCCTCTTGTGTTTCCACATGTCACCGGATCTCCTGTGGAAAAATACACTTTTACTGACATAAAAAACAACGGTTTTTATTGAAATGCTGCTAATGACTACGTTACTAATCCTTGTTTCCTTGTGCTCTAATATCTACAGGCCCCCTTTATCTCGACGAATATAAGGTGCACTCAGAAACCAAGGATCTCGTGATAAATAAAATCGTATCGTTTATTAAGGCAACACAACTATATATTGACTATTTACGTGCCCTGAGTCACAGGTATGCAGTTTATTGTCTCAAAAAGAAATCCCTGCGCATTTGATCCAAAAATATACTTAAATCTGCGAAAATGGGGCTTATGATACTCGCAGCATTCGTGACTTATCTATACACGGGCGTATATATTTATAAACTAGGTTGATTTATCAGTAGTTCGTCCGTTCTTCTGTAGGTTTTTATAAATTCATTAAAAAAACATACATTTAACTGTAATGCGTGACTAAGTTGTTTCTGTGGAAGCAACAACGCTTGTTGCTCCGTACAGAAGTATGTCCTAAGGAAAAAGACAGGCACCAGGTGCCTTGGCACTGAGAGCGAGCAACTTCATCGGAAGATTTAACTCTATTGAACATTGAACACAGTCTCTTGCCCTCTGCCACGGATTAAACATGAAATAAAAGTACCTTCATTTCTTTAACCGTGCTCTCCAACAAGATATTTTATGTTGGGATTACGAGGAAAAGAGAGAAAGTACATCAAGTCAGTGGAGACGAATACAGTACTGCAGCAAGTGGCCCCACAACAAAAACTTCTTCGTGGAAAAACCCAGTCCATATTCAACAGATTATAACTATCCAGACTAACTATTTCACTAATCAGGGAGCGAGGTTGGAATATACAGTACCATTATATACTGTTCATGTATAAATACCTAAAAGCTGTTCCACACACGTCGCATTCGTGCGGTTTTTCCCCCGTGTGGATGAGCATATGCACAGTGCGGGCATACGGCCTTCGGAACGCCGCGCCACATGTATCGCATCTGTACGGCCTGGTGACATATATTTTAACATAGTACATGATAATAATAATACCTTCACGCGAGATCCCTAGCGGGGTAGGCAGAAAGCACCGAGTGCCACTAACTTTGTCCTTACAAACTGTGTTTCGTCTAAATTTATCGCTCTCTTCATACATACACGCCGGTTTCGGAGGCTCTGGACTCCCCCGTCAGCCAGTCTGACCTATTTGGTTGAGATAGGAGAGCCTTGGCCTCTCTCGGCACCTACGTCCATCGTCACGTCGTCAACGTGTAAATGCGCTTTTAAATCCCAATACCAAATTATCCCTTAGTTTCTCCGAGCGAAACGGTAAATAAAACGATTGTTTTTTTTAAACATTAACGGTTTTTCCTTTGATAGTTATTTAACAAGTTTTCGAAGGGAATTTCATCTATCAATATCACCCTCTAAGATTCTGACAAGTTTTTTAGTAAAAAGAAATTATATTTGTCATATGAAAAAACAAGGAAAGTTGACAACAATTCTGAACGATAAAATTAATTTTTGGTGTAACATACAAACAAACCAATCAATGAGACTCACCTACCGAACCTACCTACCTACCTACGTACCGAACTCAGATAAAACGGTCTCTGTATGAACCAGCGCGACATAATAGCGCTTGGATCAGGTTCTCAGTATCAATACTACTAGATAGTAGCTGTGGGTGCACTCGCATACACATCACGTAATCATATGGAAACACTCTCTTAAATGTTCATATACCATTTCATTTTATCACTATGTAATGTAATGAACGCCGAATTGGCGGCTAAAAGTGTTTTATACTTTGAAAGTGTATTATTTTAAGTTACTTAAAAGTATGTTACTTGTAGGCAATGAAGTGAACAGCAAAAATAATGAAATACAATTGATGGGGCCGTTGGCGCTGTGGTTTGTGAACCCGACTGCTGCGCCGAGGGTCGTGGGTTCGATTCTCACCCGGGACAAATACTTAATTTCTCGGTGAATTTAAGTACATATTTACTTATATGCCATTTAACATTCGAGTCTGAGTCTGATTACTATAACACAGGCACTGCCTAGTTTGGAATCAGACAGCTTTATGTGGAGTTGGTTCACTACATTTACTATTATTATTATGATAATATCTGTAAACAATACAAATGATGAGAAAATAGAAAGTCAATCAAAACTACCAAATCGTTAACCAGTTGTCTGCAATAGCACATAATAATCAATATTAAACTGACGCACCAAGGACATGTGTGAACTGGTATGAAAGGGTACCAAAATGTAGATACATATATAGATAATACCTAATAGAACGTTCGAAGATAAATTTATTTACTCTAATCTGGGTGGTTTTTTTAAGCTATACAATTTTGACAAGATATAAAATGGGAGTAAGCTATGAAGCTGACTGCCAGAAATCATATTTGAAAACTAATAGGCTAGAATTACCTTATAATCACAGTTAAAATCATAGCCATAAACATTATTTTTTACGTATTTCAGTTCATTTAAAAATTATATACCTTCAAAAAACGCCTTAACAAAAAACAGTTAACTTGTTTTTAAAATGCTAACTATGAATAATAGTAAAGAGATTACACTACAAGTTCACACGCAAATATTACCTTAGAAATATCTGAGGGCCGTTGGACTGCTAAACGGGGGACGCAATAAGCACTACTTTCGTTTGAACTAATATTCCTGACATTGATTAAGGCCGCAATGTGGTCTTTTGTAACTTGGTAAAATGTTCTAAGCGCTAAGACCTTACGCACTTACAATTTATAAAGAGAGCTACCAATGATTGCCAGGACCGACAGAATCGTAGCACACAACCTCGCGATGCCAATCCGCAGAGACAGAGAAAACATATAAACAAACACCTGCAGAAAGCGAAAAATAAACACTAAATACGTAATAAACATGGAATACATAAAAGTAGAATGTAAGAAAATGTAAAACATGCGAAATGTAAAAATAAACAAAAAAGAGGTCTTAATTAATAGAATAAACTACTAAGAAATATTACAGCTACAAATTATTAAAAGATGTGGAGTAATTCTAGTTTCTACACAAAAAGTCGTAATCTAATAATTTTACTAGACAATATTTCAGAGGACGACTCAGGCTGAAGAGGTTGTAATAGGTTTTTTTAATTATTAATAATTAATATTTTAATATTGTTTTATTCCAAACTTTTAACTATCTATAGCAATCATTAATCGATGCGATCTTTTATTCAATGTCGTATGAATGCTTCCAATTTCAACTGAGGCTTTTTATATGCAATTTGACCTGTAGAACTTTGTGTTATGCCCTTTCTACTTCCAGGACGTACTTTATAATAAACGTTGCAATATTAAAGGCATTAAGGATAGAAATCACATAGACGATGCTTTTTTCAGTCCAAATTCAATTCTGACTACTGGGAATTCTTGTGAATGGTATTACGCAGTGAAGGTATACATATTTCTAATAATAATATATTCGTTTAGTAACCTTTGCTACGGTATTCAGCAACGAGTGTACAAGAAAACACGCATAATATACAAACAAAATTTGACTAAACACTAGTTTCATTACCAATGCAGCTACAGCGCACGCCAACTAAAAGCCACCTAACAGCCAACTGAAAGGAAACTGAACAGCGACTGTCTCCCCGGTACAAATACAATCGGAGTGTTGTTATTGTTATTACTGATATATTAGTTTAGTAACCTCTGGTCGGTGTGTATGCGCGCGTGTTCACGCAAGCGCGCTGCCGCGGTGAACGTCTTGGGGCAGGCAGCACACGCGAACGGCCGCTCCCCCGTGTGCGTCCGGCGATGGTCGTCGCGCTCCACCTAGCGTTCACACGTTATGCTCCCGCCCGGTGGGTTGGGTCAATAGCATCATGGGCTTTCGTTGAAAATTCTCGCTGTTTAGTCTGAGCGACGATCTATAGTGTTGTATAAATAATAGACTGTTCCATCATAGCTGCAGCAGTTTTAAAGTCCAACTTGGGGACTGATGTCTCACGAAAATGTATGAGGCCTGGCGCATATTCTGTTTCAGTACGGATTGGTGACAATACTGATTGTGGCCAATCCGTGCGTCTGATTAATGTACGCACTTTTAAAGCTTCCGATGAGGTGTAACGATTGTTAGCTAAAAACAACTAGTACCGACTGCTTAACAATACCTCGGAAGCACCAAAATATTGTCGAACATTTCCACCTAGCGACTATCTATCCAAAAGGCCGACGGTGGCCTGCGTTGCTTAACTTTCCAGATCGTTTTTGTTCTACAATCGCGCACGGGCCACAAGCTTTAAACGCTTCTATGGCACGAAATTGGGTAAATGCAGTTCGGCCAATGTAACTGTCGCTTTAGAACTAGTAGCGTTTCCGGTTTTTTATATTCAATATCTGTCGCAGATCTTACCTTAATTACAATTGCCTACGAAGAATTATATGAAAAATAAATACAATAAAATTAATATAATACAAAACATTAATAAAAAAAATTAAAAGCAGATATTCATCGAATGGAACGCGGCAGTGTGTGGAGCGGCCATTACTGGCCATTAGCTAAAAAACTATGGGAACCCACTGTATACGGTGTGTGGTTATCGCGAGTTGGCGTATTTATAAGTGTTTTTTTATTCGAGTTTTTATATTTCAAACTCGCTGTAAACCTAACAAGTATTGCAGGAAGTTCATTATTGATTGTTGTATATTTTTTATATATTTGTCTAGTCTCTATAAGTAATGACGAAAAATATATGTATTAGGATTAGTTATTTATAATATTAATAACATGTTTTCTTTGTTCTTGTACTTATGTATGCATTTTTATTATAACCTAAGCATTATATGATATATATTATAAACAATATGATGTCCCACTGAACATCCCTCGCAACTAAGGTCAGTCGGCGAATTCGTCACCAAAAGCGATTTTTACAACGAAACAATTAAAATGATGACTTTAAACAGCATAAAATATAAAAGGCTATTTTAATAACTGATTTTATATGATGATTTTATTTATTGATTTTATTCTATGCAAGATTCAAATAAATACATACATAATAATTGAACAGTAAACACGTAGTAAAAAATTACATAAATATAATCTAACTGTAACAATCCAATAACAACAACAATTCAATCAAACAATCCATCCAAACAACTCAAGTTGAAGTTCATTTAACTCCAGCTCAATTTTTCTAACGAAGAAAAACCATTTGAACGAAAAGAATTGTGCCATTAATAACAACTTTAATATAATACTAATATAGTTTAATTTTGCTTGTAGAAGTGTAAAATAATTCGTTGTATGTTGTAATGTAGAATACGTTGTATGCAGGATTTCCTCACGCATAAAAACAAAAGCTACCGTCAACATTAAACCTAAGCATTGCCTTGACTTTAAGGAACGAGATTGAAGGGTAAGGCCGTGCGCTCTAGCTTAGTTACATCACACAAGTCCTTGTTCTTATTTGTATTATTGAAACGTTTTGAATTTTTGTTCGCGCCGGTTCGCGGTACAAATTTGGTTCCAGCGACGAAAGTGGACTTATGAGAACAGTAATAGAATAACATATTGATAGACAAAGAGAAAAGGGAATTTAAAAATGATTCAGTTTCATTATATTTCAGTATTTACTATTAGTTAGTAATATTACGATTATTTGTATTAATATTTATAAAGTGATATGAACATAGATACATGTATATTATGTTTTATAAAGTATCTAACGGGCCCTACTTGCTAGGGGTTTTGGTACACTAAGGTCTTCTTCTGATTAAATCCTACCCTTCGCGGACCAATAAAGGGTTTGTCATGTATGATAAAGTTCATTTTGTTTATCATGTTTCGAAACTGGTATACAATTGGCATTGACATTTAACTCTAGTTTAACTTCACGTAACATTAAAATCCTCAGTTACCAACGTATTTCCGCTTCTCTGCGTTACATTAACTTACACGCAAAAATTAGCTTCAATTTAAACGCATCGAAACATATAGAACACTTGTATGCAATTAGTAAGAACATTTTTTAAGATATGACCTTTATCCTTCACATTCTGAAGGGAGATGTCTGTGTGTGCAGGTGTGTGTGCAATGTAAGTGTTGTTGGGGCAAGAGCAGAAGTTACCTTGACTTTAAACGCCTTGGGGCAGAGGTCGCAAGGGTAGGGCCGCTCGCCCGTGTGCATGCGCATGTGGATGGCTAAATGACCCGACTGGTTGAAGCGGCGACCGCACACGCGACATGGGTAACCCTGCTTCATAATAAGGCATAAATAAATAATATTTCTCATAAGTTTTTACGCATTCTAAAATATAAGAAGTAAAGAATGAAAAATTATAAAATATACAATTACACTAAAACTGTGCCTCGTAGAAGGCATATTAACTTAGCCATCACATAAATTCACGCAAAAAAAGATCTTAGCCGAGCCGGCCGCTACTATAGCTGCTGCTGTACTACTCCTTAAATCCTTACTGTGGAACGCCGTAGAGATCTAATAATTTCTTGTCTATTTAACTTATTCATAACCATTTTAGATATTTCAATGAAAGCTACTTCCTTATATGCTTACATTTTAAATTAAAAGTAGGTACTAGGACGATTTCAAGGCTAACATCTTAGGATACCTCAATATTTTTAGCTCATGAAAATTGTCTAGTGGCTGAAAGATATCCAAGAACCGGCTTTATCAACTATTGTATAGTTTAGCCTTAGTTTATTATGCCTATTATTTTATTGAATAGATGAATGAATATATATTTTTATATCGTAAAAATGTTTGTTATTTCAACATTTGTCCTAGTAAAAAACTTGTTACAAGTAACTAAAGCAAGCCATACACGAGAAAGATTCACCTTTTCCATTGCGCCATGAATATAAGAAAATAATTCATAATGAACACAATCTCGAATCGAAGCTGTCAGGAGTGCGTCGGAAACGGCCGCCTTGACCTACTTCCGATACGATAGACCCGCAGTTGACACAAAAGGTTTTTTACCCGCTACGAAAACTAAGGCACGTTAAAATTACGGGACAGTATACAGAACGTGAATTAAACAATAATTTATTTTTGAACTTGGAAAACGATTGCTTTAATATCGGACGTTCTAAATTAACGAATTTTGCTATCTTTTGTAACTATTGAACTTGATGTCATTGACTCATGAAAACTACATATGACTAACATGTTGTAATATAATTAGTCACACGTGTACAATAGTCACAAGTGTATAAACCAACAGCAGCTTCTCAACTAGTGACGCAAGGGACTCGAGCAGGACTCTAACCCTATTAATTTGGACTCGATTAATCAGAAGGGACTCTAATAAAAGGATCCCAATGCTAAAGTCTATACGAGATGTGAGTCCCGCAGTAGAGCTCGGGTCTCTTCGTGCACTCGACTGCTATTTTTGCGCCCGTGTCTTTTTGTATTAGTCTACTCTCTCAGATAAAACAATATTGATTTTATATGTCTAGGTAGGTCAATATGTGCAACGGGTCACATACCATGTAGCGTAAGAGGTCACGTAGGTCACGTAAGAGGCCCCTAGGTCACGTAAGAGGACCCGTAGGTGCCATAAGAACTCACGTAGGTCACGTAAGAGGCCCCTAGGTCACGTAAGAGGACCCGTAGGTGCCATAAGAACTCACGTAGGTCACGT
>DVPR01002019.1:0-10042 GCA_018239345.1 Oxynetra stangelandi | reverse complement strand
TTATGTGCAGTTTTTCAAAACACATCGCTCATAAGAAAAATGAAATTGAATTAAAAGGGGTATAGGAACGTTCCACTTAATCTCCGCGGCGTGCAATAAACAATGGAAACTTTAGACAAGTTTGAATGTATTGTGGGTGCGATTTTGTCAACAGGAAAATGGCGTACCCTGCTGTCGCTTTCGGATATTTATAACCACGACTCGACAAATTTTCACATCCTTTTATTTTCAGCGGCGGACTAACTGAGCATAAAGGTAAATACGATAAAAAAAACTTACTGACGCCAGTGAATGAACGGCCAAGGGATTCGTTGGGTACTTTTTAAGCCTTGCTCTGTGAAGCGTTAATATTCAAGGATAAAGTTAGTAATAAGTACTTATCTACCTACATCAAATATTGAGATAGGCTTAATTTCATTTCGCGCTCAGAGGCTTTTTGAAAATAATCAAAGAAGAATGTATACTATCTGCGCTGCAAATCCTTTGAGCATTATTAGTTTATTTCTTGTTTTTAACTATACACGTACTATCAACTTAAGAACATCAAACGCGTTTGCCTTTGCGCAAATATAGTTATACCTTAGTTGCTACAACTCAATTCATATCACATATTTGGGCTCGGGTATAACAATTTACCATTACTCAGTAAACTACTTGTAAGCAGGACTTGATAATTTTTAACATCCGTTATGTAATCTAATGAACTCCTCCGAATCACGACAAAGATGATGAAATTAGGCTGTCAATAGTCCAATACATGTTCAGGGGCCCTACACGGTGGGCGATAAAGGGCTTCAATTATAAACGATAACAATGTCTATTCCTAAGCCATAGTTTCTACATCGTTGTATTCTGGTTAAGGCTGGACAGACCCATTAAGGCACAACGTCATGGCATTCATATATATTTTATGACCAATTTCAATGTTAGCACTTTATAATAACATTCAGTATCAGATAACAATTCAATTACTATCATTTCTCATAAATGAAATGAAACTAGTATATTACAGAATCGATCTAAATGTATTAATGATGATCTCGCGGGCATTTCGTCCACCATCATTTTATATATTAGAAGCTCGCTTTTTTTTATTTGAAAGCATGTAATAATGAAAATACTTTTAATAAGGTATCCACCAGATCAGTGATGGTACTTTTAATAATCGTCTAACAATTTGTATATTGCAAGTGACCAAAGCAAACGGTCGGTCGTCGGCGCGAGGCGCTCCGTGACGGCGGCGGTGCTCGAGAACCAATCCCACGCTCCAATGGACATTGATAATCTTCCCGCTCCGTTCGATTATCAAACTACGTACCTGAACACTCACCTGCTATAATTTTGCAAATTTCAACTAATCTTCTAAACTTCTAGTGTGCTAAATAACGAACGTTATTCGGAGTGGGACCATGCGGTTAATATTTCGCAAGGTGCTCGCCTGCATTTCATTGATTGAAGCTTAGGGGTGTTTGCGACATAAATACCAGCTGTTTAACCTTTATTTTGTTAATATTAATTTAAAAATCGTTGGTTTTTTGTTATCCGAAAGCACTCAACCCGTGTAAAAATTCCATTCGAATTCGTACAGCTCTTTGCATTCAAAATTAAATGTACCCATTGTCGATTTCGTAATGAAAATAACCGTTCATTTATACCGAATGGAAACCGCTGCCGCTAGAGTTTTTAAAAGGTTGCTGATTGAAAATACCGTTTTTTTTTCCTTAATTTTTCTCTCGAAAACATCAGAGATATTACTAGCCTATGATATCATTTTGTGGTGATCCATGAGTACCGGACTTTTGCAATTTACAATATCAAAAAATTGCATTAAGTTATTTTTCGATACATTTTTGTAATACTTTATAAATTAATTTATTGCAAACATATTTATTTAAAATTTCCCGCCTTTCAAATTGTGACAGGTCGAGAACATTTCGCTTAGATTGTTAAAATATAATTCGAATTTTTGTATATCCATTGTACGTAAGCGACACAGTTATCTTTCATATTTGTGTTACAGTTTACACGTACCTACTTACATCATCACCGTTTTCATTTTTACCTTACTGTCTTCATAGAAACATGTAACATGTTTAAAAATCTCTTATGAGCATAAATTCAAAGTAATAATAGAAAAAAACCTTAAGCCTTTTTTCACCAAAACTTCAATTTTTATTTGTATCCAAAAAAACTATATATAATAACCTCTAAGCCGCTGTAATATAATTTATAAGGGAAATCCTGAATAAACTATTTTCATGGGAACATAAACGTATGTTCCATCTATCCGTCGTGTGTGAAACGATGTTCTATATTTCAACGAGAGACGATAACAAAGTACTAAGTTACAGAAGTCAACTAGAAGCATTAGTAACCGCAGTACGACAAAAATCCGAGCACTGGCCTGCAGCCAGTTGTTGTTCGATTGTAGTAGCAACCTCTTACCGAAACGAGCGTGACTTCGCCAGTGCCACTCGTATCTAATGCGGTGTGTTATTAACGCACAGTTCGTGTGAGTGCTACAATTTATTATATCATAATTATTATCATATTCGATTATTGGGGTTTTTCTCTTTTTATTATTGTATACTATATGCTGTTTATTAACGTAAAAGGTTCCGTTCACATTGAAAGAACTATTGGTTTGTACTCATTACTAAAAAAAGAAACTTGAATTAATCTAAACCCTCCCCTCCCCTCACATATTCATAGTCTTGAGGATTTAAAGCTTCCACTCATAATGGTTACATAAATGCACCAGATATCACAACTGCAAATAAGGCTAATATGCACACATATACAATAAATACACACGTTACAAAATGCAACCGTAATAATTCCATAGCAGCGTATACAAAGACGCTCGGAAGCCGTACTTAGCTTTAATAGAGCCGAAATGCAATGGTGGCAGCGAGTGTTCCAAGGCGAGCACATTTCATAAGGTTTTGTGCCGTTTTGTGCAAAGGCCAATTACGGCTTAGATTTAGAACGGCGGCGCGGTGGATTTACTGCGTCCGCGATACCGGCGGCTAATGGCTCGTACCCTACGCTCGGCAGTTTGTTCCCCTTTGTCTGTGTACTTTTTAATTAAATTCCCTCTATTCTCACATATTTGCTATAAACAAAATATGGAGAGATTTCTAAATAATTGTTGATAATATATATAGAGCAGCTAACAATAATTTAATATTTAAAATAAAATATATAAAATTCAATAATATAACACAACAAACAACATATTTTATAAATTTCATACACAATATATACATGCTTGAAAACATACGAAGACTTGCCTAATAGAAAACATTCAAACGAATTATGCACCTCGAGAGATCATATTATTTGTGAAGCAGTACAAGTTGAGATGAGCCCTTAAATGTGTCGGCTTTAAATAGCGTTCTGTGTTGTACCTCAAGCATCCCAAAGCTGAAACGGATACTTACTTAGCTGTGTGAATAACAGTTTTACCAGCATCAAGTAACTAAGTATTATATAACCAAATTATGTCACAATTCGCTTTGGAAAATGTTTTCCCGGTTGGCAAAAACTGTTACGGGTTATACCTAAAACTATTGTACAAAATCTTTTGTATAGTCATAATACATTATAAACCTCTCACGACGTCCATGTATTATTCATATGTAGGCACCAAACTATATATCACTTTACGAAACTCCTTTTGAAAATCTGGACGTCATATTTAGGTATAACACTGGGGACTCAACTAATGTCAACTTTATGTCGGGAAACGGACTTGTTATATTAAATTGGGTTTCTTGCAGGAAGGCATATATGTATAAGTTATGTCCTTAATATTATGACTTGTTTGCATGCTTCATATTATATTCTTGTTTTTGCCTAATATAAAGTGCCATAAAAAATCAACCGCATTCAAAATAGAAAAGTTTTATTGAAATTGCCCTATATCTACATAACGTTAACGCTAATGACTAAAAATACACTAATAAATAATAATTATATAAATACTTCTCACTAAAAGCTAGCAAATCTGTTTGTTGTCTATCCAACTAGTCTACACCACACCACACAACAATGAAAAGTTAAAAAATGAAATTTCTTGTATTCTACGCAACCAATTACACAGATAGTCTTTTGTTAAACCAACTCCTAAGTGTGTCTAGCGTCTGACGTCATGAATTAGTACAAATACCGCTCTCCACTCTATGGATAATTCATACACACAACACTAAACAAATTCCTTTCCACTCCTGCACTCGCACAAGTAAATAACTAGAAGATTAATACCGCGACACAAACTTTACCGCAGCTATGGAACCGAAGTTTCGGCGAATCGTATCAAAGGAAACAATAAAATTCACGGATCACTGCGAGAGAGGCTGAGGCGCTGCCAAGAGGGTACGTAATTAATGGCGGCTACTTTTAATAGTACACTAGTAAAAGTGGTTGTAAGAGTCGAAAACGGTATATAAATGTATGGGCATACATATATTTGTTTTATTTTTTATACAATTAAATAAAAATACGTATCTTACAGATCTATGTAAATATATACAATGTATCTCTTTCGTCATAACCCATATATTATGATAGGTTAGTATTAATTAAAGAAATTTCAAGTGGTCAATAAAAGGTTGGTAAAAATCACTTCAAAATAACGATGGATACAATTTTATATCACTCAACATATTTATTATTCAAAATTCATATCGCGAACAGTCAATCAGAATATGTCATCAATAAAAGGACAAAAAAAAAATGTCTGCATTATCAAATAATTACATACATTAACGCTTTTATTCAGTGTTTTAGAAAAAAAGCTTTCACGAACCCAACTCGTTCTTCATCGTGCAAAGCCACTCTGCCAAGGTAATAAAGAAGTTTTTGAAGGCCTCAACCGTGAACATAACGACGTAACCCCGCATGCAGCGGTCCGGTACTTGCACTGGGTGTTTTTTTTTGTTTTGTTTTCAAAAAGTATAAATATAGGGTCACGAGGGCGGAAGTTCCGTTGACTGTGTTCCGGAAAGCCATCGAAGAGAACTATGAAGAAGACTATGAAAAATGTATTCGTTATTTTGTTAACGAATGGAAAAGTCAAAAGGAAAGCTAAATACTCGTATTTTGGTAAACGTGATATAAATGTAAGGTGAAAAATATCAGAATAAAATAAATTTCGCAAAACATATTGTATAAACGATTACAATGATATATACTTTTTGTAGAAATTATATTATATTTCTTAGTTAATTATATATTATGGTTTGTTAATAAGATACCTCTAGAACGTTTTTAAGTCACTTGTAGTTTTTAACGAGGCTTCTCAACAAGCCCGACAATTTTTTTATTATAAAAACATTTTTATATGTCTTTGGTATGAATGTAAACGCCCACACAATTGCTAGACATGTTCAGCTAAGGGATGGCAGTGTAAATGCTAATATTGCTTTGTGCTTTTCCAGTATCTCCTTGGTCATTTTCTCTACTTTCCACGTGTTTGTTACGATTCTCTTCTGTAAGTACGCTGTTAACTAATTAAATTACTTAGTACCTTTTAGTATTTTTTCTTTATAGTAGCCTTTACACATGTAATGATATTTCATGATATGGTAGAAAATATTATCGGTGTAAATTTGAGGAAGGGAATGCTCCTCTGGTTTGGATATTTGGAAAGAGTGGATAATATAAGAATGACAAAACAGATATACAATGCGAGTGGAGATGGATGTAGGTATTGAGGGAGGCCAAGACTTGTATATCTGTACCAAATAGGTCAGATATTGGCTGACGGGGGAGTCAAGAGCCTCCGAACCGAAACCGGCGTTTATACATGAAGAGAGTGACGAATGTAGACGAAGCACGTCAGATTTGTAAGCACAGAAATATTTGGCACTCGGTGCCTTCTGCTTGTTGGTAGAAAATGTATGTATATTTTCAGTAGAATTTATTGTAACCAAATTCCCTAATGTCCCAATTCTGAGCAATAACATTAAAATAAAAGTAACATTAGAATTAGAAAAACAAAAAAATTAGAAATCAATACGTGATCCAGTTACTAAGCCACCGTGATATCCGATAAATTAGAAGAACTGTCATTTGACGATAATCGAACTGGAACCAATCGTTTAGCGCAAAGCAAACATTGTGTCTTCTGAACCGTGAAAAGTTGTCAGGCACTCTTCTAAACCGCTCCCGTTGTTAATTTCGTGCAACATATAATTTGTATAAAGATTTTGCACTGTATTAATTACGCGAATAAATAATTGATAATGGAAAGTAACGATACAATATATTCATTTCGTCAATGCGGTGACACAATGCCCGATAGAAATTCCCATTTTGCACCAAAAACCAGATTTCCCACCGCACTCCATTTAGCTGATGCAAAACGACGGTTTAATTCTTGATTGCACTCGCCCTAGATTCACCGCCGCTTTTTACTGATAATAAACCTTTTTTAGATTCATTCACAGTTCTGCTCCATTGTATTCGGCGAATCATTTCGAATTTAGTGATTTGAACGCAACAATAAATCGCTTGTGCTTTTGGTTAACAGACAATCGTTCCATTGAAACAATTCAACAAATGTTAACTTGTTTATCATTTATGTGTTTTGATTATTTTTCCAGGCGTATAGTTTACGTGTACATTTGATGTGTTAACAATATTTTGTTAATTATTCACAATGAATTTCATTTCAATTAAGTAAATTAAATAACCCGCGAAGCGCATAACAAACATTGCCGCCGTATAATTAGGTCGGTGTCGAATTGGCACCGAATGATTAATGAGTTTCGTGTTTATAATAAATCATCCAAACATTCCGCTATGAAATCAAAAGATGCCATGACCGAATTTCATAAATTCCATAAAACAAGTTAAAACCAGTCAAAGATAAAAAAATAATAGTTAGCGCATACAATGATTTAAACCATGCCTGTACTAAATATAAAAGAGATATTATTAAGCCAAGGTAAAGCTGCGTCGTAAAGCAAAGTTACAGCTTATAGTTCTAGGATTTTATATGGCAACCATATAAAATCCCTTGAAGAACTCCGTTGTATATCTGTAACCGATGTCAAAAAGGACTGCAGGAATAGGACTGTCGATGTAAGTTAGTTTAATGGTACCAGTTGTTGATAAGACTATTAGTTACTTAGTATTAATTGGTAACATAACTGCAGGAATAGGACTGTTAGTAACATTAGTCATTTTAGTTTAATCGCAGTTAGTAACCGTTAATATTTTGCTACTTTCGACGAGTGAATTAGTCTCATTCAGTATATACTAGCTTACCCGGCGAACTTTGTTTCGCCTTAGAGGCAATAAATGAGCAAATGTTGGATTTTATCAAGTTAAATTTTTATTTAGGATATTAAATATAAATAAAAAAATCAAGTATTTTATTGATTCTTTAGTGGCTTAATGGATTGAATTTAGTGGATTAATAAATTAAAATTATATTCATTCACAATTCGTTACTAAATCAATTATTGCTATTTATATTTTTAAATGTAATTAATATGCATGTTGTATGGAATTAAATAAAACTTTATTATTATTATATTATTACTATGCGGCTACAATTACAAACTCCTGAGCAATTCAGAAATTGTTTTAATAAAAAAATATGAATTTTAATGTAGAAGTGCTGCTGCCCCCGGTGAATCATATATGTGCCTAAATTTATAATATAAACTGCTTATCACGTCACTACGAATAAAATACGGGTAAGTCAGCGAATACTTGCTAAGCAAAAATAAATTTGCATTAAAGAACAATTTGATGCATATCTTTAATATTCTCATGCGATTTCCATGCTCCATTTTCAATTTAACTCATAAAAATGGACCGATGCGTTTTTAGGTATCGTACTGTGGTAAATTTAAAAACATTTTAAAACCTTTTCCTTGCGAACAATATTATTACACTAACTATATTATCTATAAGGGACGAACGCTTCAATCTACGAAGTCGGGCTAGTGAATGATCAAAAGTGAAGCGATCGAAGCGGACGTGTTATTAGATTGCTCCTACAAAGGACCTATTAAGAGGAGACGCAAGCACGGACTGCAAGGTCAATCGCTTACACCACTTACAAGCATCGACAGACCGCTCGGTTGCGTGACTCATCGAGGATACGGTATCAGCTCTAAAATTAGAAATCTGGTGATGGCTGCTTGTGTTGTTGTACGCACGGAATACTATATTAGGATTTTAGTTAGTACCGAGTGTACTGAACTTTTGCACGACAAGTTTGCAGTCAAATGACTATGACATTCTATGTTCACTTCAACCTGTTTCACGTCACTCGTATTGTCGTAGTAAATACAATTATTTTATGTCCCTACTAGTGTTTATATTCGACTACATATACTACATGACTGCATATACATTTTTAAACTTAAATGTATAGTTGTTGTAAATTTAAATGGCTTCTTGTTTTTTTTATCCACCTCAGAATTTCATCGCCAACCCGGAAAGAGTAGAAGACAATGACGCTAAGCAACAGGTTTAACTTTATAAATCGCATACATATGTGTTAATCAGAACCTTCATTATCTGAATAACAGAAAAATTTCATATTGATTAAAAACTCATAATAGTTCTACAAAAATATCGATTATAAACTTGATTACGCGTAGTGTTTAAAACTACCGGTATCCTATTTCATAATATTGTGGACAATGACTTCTTCTAAAACACTATCTAGAATGCAAAGAGATTATAATCAAAAACATATTTAGGAATAGTAACGAATCGTATAACATTTTTATACAGAAAATGAAATGCGTTCTGCGGCTACATGAATATTATTTTATTAACAAAAACATTATCGTTAAACTGACAATAGCTGCTCGGGATCATGTCCGCTCCATTGTGTATTGTTTTAGTGAACAGTTTATTCCGTTCCGCAATGAAAACGATGGAATAGTATCTGGACATCGGGAAATATATATTTCCTAAGTATTCAAAACACAGTTAAAGTAAGAGTTCGCATTGTTTCCACTCAAAAAGATGGCATATATTTGTTGGCTGCGCTACTTACACTTATAACGAAACATATTTTATTGTATAGTCTGTTGCTATTGTAATACTTCTAGTTGTAACGCTAGTAAAAAGTTTTCAAGCCGCCAAGGGTAGATTTTCTCTTAATAACGTCACTTAACATTACAGTATTTGATGTTTAATATGCAAAATCACATAAATATGTAACTCTCCGATGCACGTGTCCAAATGTATACTCCCGATTCATATAATAAAAAAATAGTAAAATTCTCAAATACTAAATAACCAATAAGCAATAAAGAAATAGTAATTCACAAAAGCGATAATTTCAATTCAATTGGTTCATTACTTACGATCCCAAATATCATTTGTCATATGTATTAACTATTTCAATTTATTAAAGTAGAACATAATATCAAATATAAACTGAATAAAAAACATTCTGAACATAATATGTGACCTAAATACCATAATATATTACGTACGACTTAACCTCACGGCGGTAAAATACATTCCAATACTCCAGATGTTAATCGCTGTACATTTTAAGGAGCACGTCCTTGCCTTACCATAAATACATTGCACAAGACATCATTATGTATGTATACATACATACATACATAAAGAAGTATGTACCTCGTAGAAATTAATCGAATATCAAACGGCTGCAGCATTCGACTTCGTACGTGACCAATAGCTATCACACCTTTTTTGTGGATCGAGAACGTGATAATTCCAGTAACGTTGTACATACTCGTATATTTATAGTGTAGATGTCACCGCAACAGGTGTCCAGTTGGACTGTTACATTACTTTTTCGAAGTTCAAAGAGATTCGATTGTAATTACTGATTTATGTAATATTATTGTGTTATATTAATGTACATCGGAATTGTTATCGATTACATTAATCCCTATGTGATACTGACCTATATAAATAAATAAATATTTGATAAATATTTTTTTTTTATTTAAGACAGAGGATGAAAGTAAGATAAACGCGGTCGAGATGAGGTCGTTGCGCCGCATTTGCGGCCTGACTCTCGCCGACCGCG
>DVPR01002018.1:0-10044 GCA_018239345.1 Oxynetra stangelandi | reverse complement strand
GAAAAAATACAATTATTTCGACCCAATTACATGAATTGTACTCTCGGAGGAATTAAATTTGCAAACCATTCAAGTGGAATTTCCAAAGACGCAGCGACAAAAAAAAACAACTAGCATTGCAAACAAGCTATTCATGAAACTCAATTAGAACGTGCACGTGTAAGAAGGTTTCTTTTAAAAATATCGCGCTCGCAAATCCAACCAATTGGTGTCCGACTCAGGATATGTTTTACTGGGATAAAGTTACGAGAAGCGAATTGAGCTAGAGAAACAACGTTGAAACGACCCCTTGAAGCAATTTAAGTTCCCAGTAAATAAAGTAAAAGAGAAAGACAGATTTAGTGATTTTTCATGGCTTAATTTTATTTATCCGACGTACAACTTTTTCGACGATCCTCAACAGTTTCTTTATGACTCACCGAAAGCTTTGGCTCAACTATTTGTTAGTTCCATTTTCAAAATTAAGCCCTATTATTGCAAAATAACAAATTTACTTAAATAAACGTCCTAGCGGAGTTTTAAGATTTCTTTTTCCTAGGATTTCCTCTTTATCCTTCTATGCGCTATGAACAATGGATTGCATTTTGCACCGCATCACGCTGTGATATTTGTTGAATGAATATTGCTTTATGTATGACTTTATGTATGTCGCGTCATGCCGAGTGCTTTGTAACCCGAGTTTTATTTACCGTGGACTCGAGTAGTAGTTCAACTTTGTGATGTGGTTGCGACCTTTTTGTGTCAGGGAAATATGGCGGTGTTTGTGAACGTTACCTCGTGTGGAGCCCGTTTTAAACGTTCCCTCCGGTTGTTTGCAGAATTAATTGCGGATTACGATGCAAGATTTTTCGTCGGTTCGTAGAAGCCTCGGGGTATAATATTTTTTTCCATTGTTGATGGATTTAATAATGGATTCAGGATGTACTCAGGTTTCTCTGGCAATTGTTCGGTTGGCTTTTTAAAATAAAAATTTAAATGCAAAGAGATTTTTTGTTTATTCAATTCGAGTCGGTTCCTTCATTGTTCCTTTATGTGGATGTTTCATCAAAGACTAGCTTGTTCATAAATATGTATATATGACGATGGTCAAGTTTAATAACGCTCGATTAACGCAGGTTTGAAGTACAATTCTATTAAAATTACAACGAATAATTATGTACTTTAAATTAGACACTTATACAGTACTATGTACATAATTCCATGCAGTTTATTAGAGACGAATATTTTCGAGCTCATGAAACAACAGAAGACCGAACGAGCTCTCCAAACACGGTGTTTCACACAACCTGGATTCAGTAACGTGGGTGTTCAGCAAACAGCTCTTTTGTCTTACTACCCGCAAATTGAAAAACGCGTTGAATTTACTCCGTAGTACGTTATGGTATTTGTTAAATGAATGTTACTTTGTGGAAATGAAACTCGGTTTGTGCCGAGTGCTTTTTATTATAACCTGAATTGTTGTTGAGAGGGGCTGGAGTCTGTGTTGTGCTTTGTGGTGCGGTCGGGAATTTTGGAGTGCAAGCAGAAATCACTTATTGCCGGGTAAGAATATAATATTTAATCTGTACTTATTTAGGAATTTATTATACTTAATATTATTAAGTACAATTAATTAATGGCAAAATAATATTTATACCATTATTGTTTTGATCTCTGAACCGTAGGTCGTGACAAATATTTTTGATGAGAACAGAAGTATTTCTTATTTGTCTGGTTGAAAAATATATATATAAGTATATATTTGTATGTATGTATTTAATCACCCGTCTGGTTACCATAACACAGGCGCTGCTTGACTGTATACTGTGGAATTAGATGGCAGTGTGTTGAGACAAACTATTATTATTATTATATTTCACAAACTATCACAAAATCACAAAATATTATTATTATTATATTTAATTCACAAATATTAAAACCTCAGTTTCACTTCGTCATTCACTCTTGAATGAAATATGTCATTATATGCGTTTCAACTCAACGGTTGAATGGCACTTTATAAAATCACGTTTTGAATCACAACAACTTCATTTCATCAGTGCACTTCGTACCATTAAAACAAACACCTTCAAAATAAAAACTCAATGACACTCATATTCAGGACTCTCAACTGCTCATTCCACTCGGTGAATATTACTCAAATATTTTATACTAATGTGTTTGTTAATAAAATGATGTATCAATGTTTAATAAAAAACCCCAATGTTGAGACGAATATTACTAGTTATTTATGTAATAACCTATTGTTTAATCGTGATCCAAAACAAGAACCGTAGATACATCCTATACAGACGCAGGCATACCTAAAAAAAATTTATTCACCTTTACATTGAAGGGCCTTTGAAGCCTTGCGTTGCTAGGTTATATTTTTCAGGAACATTATTTGTGGTGGGCATATTTGTGTTTGTTTATTATTCAATACATATGTATATTATAAATTTATGTTCATAACATTACATTGACTATGTACCTTTGGTATACATATACGGATCTTTATTGCATTGTGTCAATTGATTAGTCGAATATCTATAAGGCCTTTGAAGAAGTTCAACGAAAACAACCAGAACCAACTGTTTGTAGCAGCACCTACCAGCTGCAATAAAATGTTCAATATGTCATTAGGAGAACAGAACTGTTCTTCAAAATTTGCCATTAATGGTCACCCATTTAAGAGCTGACCGCGCTCTTCGTTGCGTAACTTTAACTTTTAATTTTAAGTTATATAACAAACATTTGACAACAGCGATGCGGGTATCAGTGGCTGGTGAATTAGGAAAAAGATAAACAGAAGTCCATATAAAGTTTTCACCAGTGCGCTTTCGAATGAAGCTTCATGAAATAATAGTCTATGCACTTGCGCACTTGATGTTCGACTGTTGCAGCGCATTCAGTCCCACCATGCAGTCTCAGTATAAATTATTTGGGATATATATTCACGATCGCTAAAACTTATAATTCATAACATAAAGCTGTATATACAGCATGCTGTTGCTGCTAAGCAGCATTACTTACGTAAGTTTATATAGGTTCGAAATAAATAATGAAATTAAGATAATTCACGTTCAAACCTGGGTCTTAAAAATTTAAAACCGTCGACTAACTTATACTTATTATTCCG
Organism: Oxynetra stangelandi; assembly: GCA_018239345.1. Taxonomy (NCBI): domain Eukaryota; kingdom Metazoa; phylum Arthropoda; class Insecta; order Lepidoptera; family Hesperiidae; genus Oxynetra; species Oxynetra stangelandi. Next base: position 6,926 of record DVPR01002018.1, on the reverse strand, counting down.
ATATCCGGCCGCAAACACACATAAACGTTGTACCTATAATCATGTCCTCTAAATTAGAGTATGCATATGTTTATTGTAGATAATACATCTTCATCTTTGCTATATGTAATGCCTTAATAAATACAAAAACGTTACTAATTAACTAATTCACTTCAACAATTATAGAAATATTTAGCAACCATAAAACAAACAATCGTTATTTTTAGGTGTGCATAGGACAACCAAATGCTTTAAGCTCGCAGGAATTAATTAATTAAACAAACGAATCCACAAAGCATTTAAAACGTAACCAAATATGGGTACACGGTAACATTGACAAACGCGGCTAAAAACATCGTTTCACCGCTACACACGGCAAAAAGGTTACAACCGCATCATAAAGCTTCCGACACGGAACCTCGAGTCCATTGTAAATAAAGCTCGGGTAATAACAAAAAGCCCTGTATAAGGTAATGGTTGTGTCGTTAACGACAAACTTACGGCCAGTTGAAATCCAGATGCGGTCAGTGGTTCAAACGAAAGGATTAGTACATTCGACTCATCATCATCTTTGTCATTATTATCGTTATTATGCTCAAAATTAATCTTATCATTATTATTGATATTATCACCAGAATCATCATCATCATTATGAAAATCATCATTATCATTATAAAACCATCATAATCATCATTTTGACTATCAAGATGACCATCATCATGTTTTGTATTTTTCTTTTATGATGCATGAATGATTAGTATATATAAATAAATAAATAAAAATTATCACCTTTCACAAAATGAAGAAGGTTACAGGGGGTTCTCTTTATGCGCTTCAATAAATTGTTACTAGACGACACTTGAAAGATCCAGAAATTAGCTCAACCAAGCTTAATCGGCCTGTCTTAATCAATTAAAGGAATTACTAATTGGTTAATAATATACAGATGTATAAGCATTATAAAAGAATACTTTAACATAAAATATGGAATACATACTCTACACTACATTTAGTACACATAAGGGTAGTGTAACGAAGCATATACAAATAGCATGTGTGTTTAAGTCATCGTCTATCGCTTACTCCTTCATAATCAGACACATCATCCTAGCACCGCATTCACAAAGCAAGCGTTTCATTTATCAAATACCAGAAGTGTGCCTACAGTGTAAAGTTCCACACTTTGTCCAAGTTGCCGGATGAAAGACAAAAAGATTATGCTCGCAGTGCAGTACCCCGTTTCTGAATGCAGGTTGCCATGAAAAACCTTGTTTTGAGGTTGGTTCAAACGTTAGCGGGGCTGTGATGTTTATGTAACAGTTCAAGTGCTTTTGGGTTTGTAGGATTTATGTCTGTGCAATGTGAAGTATTTTACTTCGGACCATGCTTTTTTTAGAAATAAAACGAGATATGTAACTGCCTGGCTTGGAATCGATTGGTCGTTTATAAAATACAAACAAAGCCTTTAACACGTGGAACATAGCAAAAGAAATGCCAGAGCTAATACAGCTTATCTATCTATTTAAAAATGTATTAATTTGGCAGAAGTTTTTTTTATAGTCACAATAGAAGCTAAGAATGATATATTGTCTACGATCCCAAGGTAATCTTTAGTGCTTTTGTACTATAATTAATCTTATATTCATCCAATATGATTTACAATATCAAAAGTAGTATAAAACTTAGAGACGCCTTAGCTGATATACAATTTTTATAATGCACTATCTTTTATTTTATTAATAAAATGCGAGAAAATGACCAAACGCTCCTAATTACTTTATGCTTAAAAGCAGAAAGGAGGCAACAAATATCTTTACATTGGCCATGGGGTTTTTCCTTATCTGGCTTCCGTTAAAGTTTTACGAAAGGTTGGAGTTGTTTGCTGAACGGATACGAAGTTTGTTAGTTACTTTAATGTTGAATGTTATGTGGGCGGTGAAACAAAAGACCTGTGTTGTGTTTAATCCGTGACCACGCGTGTAAAAGTCTTTCAAATCAACAAAATTTCAGTAAAGTGTCAATTGTTTGCCGGAAAATTGTAAACAAGTCCACTTTTAGCTTTGTATTTTCCTGGAAGTTTTCTACAATATCTTTCATGACTGCCCTGTTAATAAACTCTGTTTTATAAGAACCTCATTTTGCTTCAAATAAAAAGGCCATTCATGTAGATGTACATATTATTTCGCGTCAAGAGCCAAATGAGTCTAGGAGAATTCCAGCACTTAACGATGATAATTTTATTGTATGCTGATTTTATTGTCGTCCTAAGGACATGGCCACCAAACATCGTCACCGATATTCCAGAAAGTTCCACGATATGCTGGAGAACAACGTACATTGGCAAAAAAAAACATAAACCTTATATAACTTTTTTACGATTCATAATAACTAATAAATTGATGTTTAATTTGTTTATTCTGAAGACCTATATACATTTGTATGTATTATATAAGTAATTTTTATTATCTATTTAACATTCTCTTTTGTAAACCTGTAAATTAGTCGAAATTATTTTCGGGTTTTTGATGGTAATTCATGTTACTAGATTTTTATTTTCATGTAATTTAAATCGAACTCAATGACAGAAGGATATCTTGACGATAGATGGTAACCAAAGATGTTACCGCTTTTGTTGGTACTCCCTATTCATATACTTCCTTTGCTGCATTTACTGATGTGGGCATATTGTAAATGAGATGTCGAGTTACTACAATCGCAATGACCATTACTATCAAATAATTATTAAAGTATACTGAACCATAATGCACCATTGTGTCTAATTTGAGATGGCTAATGACAGATTTTACTGCGTATACGAGTGCTTATTTTAAATTTGACTTCTGTTTTTTTTTCTTAATTAAATATACAAGTTTATTTTTGTCAAAAGTATTAGTTTTAAACCGCTCCAGTCCAATTCCAATCAAAAACGGATTAAATTGGAGAGCTTAATAAAATAGGATGTTTAATGAAATTCAGCTACGTACCTACAGCGGAATGGAGTATGTTGAATAGCTCGTACGAATTACTGTTTTTTCTGCGCTTCCTTTGGGAGCGTTGGTATTTTATTATCTTTCAAAGCTACATAAAATGAAATATATTCATACTAAAATTAAAACGGACTCTATGTTCTCTACGCTCGAGAACTGAATTTGGTCGATAGAGATGTGAATTTCTACCGTAAGCAACGGTGCGGCGGTATTATTGTGTTTAGATTTTAAAGATGTGCTACAGACATGTTACTAACTAACTGATGTCTTAGAAGTACGAGTAGGTAGTAGACTTAACGTCAGGTACCTGCGCGCGTCTTGTGTTCTGACACATGAAACAAAAAAGCATCAGGTAAACAAATATAATTAAACAATAACAAAACCAAAACAATCAAGCCAATATCCCTAGGTCAGAAGGCTTTTCTGAACGAAAAAACTGTCGATTACGAATTCCTGAAGTGTAATGACATATAGCCTATATAACAAAGACGCAAAAAGAACGCTTCTTTAAAACCTATGAGAGACACATGACTTATCTGCCTATTTGCTAGGTACAATTAAAAATCCAAAAATGTGGCATGATTTTGTGTAATAAGTTTTCTTTTGTTTTTCGATAATAAATAATTAAAATAACAATTAATTGGTTCCATAGAAAGAACATCATAAAATTTCAATTCCTGTTTAAATATTTATATTTCAATTAAACCATTTTAAATCTTATTACTTAGTATAAAAGCACACAATAGAACCTCTGGAAATGTTCGAATTTGAGTAGATATAATATTATTTTGAAATTTTATCTCGTAACTTTTTATAAGCACCACCCCTAATGAGTTTCCAATACGATTTACCCATCGGTTCTTAATAAAACCTTATATACCTCGTTAATTATCTACTGCTCATTTATAATTGTATAGGTAGCCGTATATAATTATGGAATAATTGGAATGCGCAAATTAAACTGATAATTAACATCTTGCTGAGTTATAAAATGGCTATTTATAGTCATATTCATTTTCATACTAGTATTTAACGTTTATGTCCGTATTGTACATACAAAAAGAGGTATTTGTTACCTGCTTTCGCCTAGTTTTTATAATATAATACCACGAAAAGAAACATATTTGGTAATGTTACTTTCTAAGTCACAAAAATAAGATTACTTTTTGACTGGCATATTAGTCCAGTGTTTAGATGTCGTCTACTGAGCTAAAGATTGTGGGTTCCCATCCAAGACAATAATTATATGATAAGATTAAATTATACATATATTATACGAGTAAGTAAATGAAAGAAACTTGACTAGCGCTTGGACGGTTGAGTTTGACTTTATTACAGTGGTTAGCGAACCGGGTCGCTGAATCGGGGGCCTTGCGTTTTATCCCCACCCAGGACTAATATTTATCTGATGCGTAGAAGTATTTGTTATGTCTGGGTGTAAAAAAATTAAATATTTTTTATTTTATTATGTGTTTGTTGTTTTTATTTTTAAATATGTCTTTATATTTCTAAGTATGTACATATGTTATGAGTACCATAATTACCATGAAAAGTACCATAGAGTACCATGAGAGGTGCCATAACACAATAACTGCTTAAATATTATTTTGGAATCAGATGGAAATGTCCCAAGACATTACTGTTGTTATTATTCATATTAAAAAAAAATGCTAAATTCATTACTATAAAAAATCGGAAGCAACTCTTTTTAATAGAAATATTAAAAATGCGTGGAAAAGACACATTACAACTAAATAAACACTCCACTTATGTTCTGTTAACTCTGATTAATACATTTCCATGTGACAGTTTACCGTGTTATATGCACTGTGAAAAGGTAATTGGCGTGTGAATGGGTGTTTTTGCAAATCCTAAATTTCTGACATCTACGGCTTTTCATTTTGGATACAGTCGTACTATGCGGAGCATATTTTTTTACGAAAGTTCTAGAATGGTTACACTGTTACACTAATATTTTTTTATATTACAACAATTCATGTAATCGAATGCCTGTTTCACTTTATGAGGTTCTATGATATTCTATGGGGTTCATTGCTTCCCAATGCCTTATGGGCATATGAGTCCAGGTGGATATGGAATATTGTTTCATTTGAAATCACCAACAAAAGCTTTAATATGATAATAAGTATTCTATTTCACATGTTCAACAATAAATACTCTTACTGTAAATTTAGGTGCTAAAGCCCTCTCTTCTTTCCCCAGGTCTATCCCCCCCACCTCCACAGTCAACAACGGTCCGCGTTGAACAGAACGAGCTCACCGTCTCCTTCCCACCGTTCGAAGACCTGTACAACATCACACCGGAGAAGCACTTCGGCACCGAGAACAACACCGTGGTGACGTCACAGACTGGTTCCACTGCGCTCCTGCCCTGCGTCATAAGGAATATTGGTGATGGGATTGTGAGTGTTGCTGTTTTCGATGTGTGTGGATGTTATAAACATATATCAAAAGACAACAAAGATCTGTAATATGTCATAAATTAAGAAATAAGAGTATGCCGGTGTTGAAAATTAATACGTGAAATAAATTGCATAAGTTTCATCCTATTCTTGTTCAAAGCTCTTCTTGATATAATGATACTTGTTTGAGGGTGATGCAAATCGTTTTGAATTAATTGCGTTGTGCAAGAATTATACAGTTTCCACTGTAATTGTATTAAACCAGTCCGATAAATATAAGCCGCAGAAGAATACGAATATTAAAGAGCTAGTCACATATAGCTCGACCGAGGAATGCAAAGATGTTCAAATGACTATTTCATTATTCTCCTGCTCCAGTATTATAACTGATATCGGAATATCGTGACCGCCTTACTTATATTATTACCTATATAAGCACTTATATAACCAGCTGAAATAATCATCTCGCCAAGTATTAAAGTAATATATCTTAAATAGGATAAAAGTAGCAGTATTTTGTGGTCTAGTGTTAGACATTGCTACAACTATAAATTAGTGCCGACATCTACGATATCAATAGATCCTTAGATTTGCATGTATACATATAATTAGGTCTTAGTTGTAATAATATCAAGTGAAATTGCGAATATTTATGACGTATATATGTTGAAAAAATTTAACTTTAACCACCCTTATCAACTAAACCGGGCACAAAGGTATAAAAAAATTAACATTAAAATACTTCCCTGAGGGCAAAGAATTCGTACCCTTTGCGGACAGTCTCTTTAATATATGCCCATATTTACCTGCAGCCTGAATTTTTTCTTTTATAATGTTTACGCACATGTTACATCGCTGACGAGCAACTATTAATCGTTTAAGAGGTTTGACAATTATACAGTCCGTCGCTGGTGGCGCCTTTCTTGTGTAATTTTGATTCATGCATTTAAAGTTATAAAGTGTGATGAGTTCAGACGTAGTTACAGATTGTTAAAAAAGACTTGTGATATCTGCTCTCGAATCTTATGTGTCCGAATCATAATATAATAAGCGTTTCTGTAACTTTAGGTGAAGAAACATATTAAGTAGTTAGTCCTGATTGTAAATTAATACAAGGCCTGGACGGCTTTTTAACACAACAAAATTAATGTAGGTACATGTATAAGTACCTACCAAGATAATTATTTATCGTATCCAATTCACAAAACATAGTACACCAACGGTGAAACATGTGACTAATCCTTCTAAAAACACTGTAAAAATGTGTCATGCGAAAATTTCTACTGAATTTTTCTGATGAAGGTACGTATGTAGCTATGCTCTTTGAGTTTTGCCGAATTAGATTTCAGTGTGCTGGCTTCCCGGCAGTTCCCATTACGTTTACGGTTTTAAATTTGTACGTGTGCAGAATGTTGTAGCTTTCTGATATATGTATATATAATATTTTTATTTTTATTATTTAATTTTAATCATTTTCTTTAAATTATAAATTAACTAGTGTAATTGGAGGATTCCGTTCTAATTAAATATATAAATA
>DVPR01002017.1:0-10045 GCA_018239345.1 Oxynetra stangelandi | reverse complement strand
GATGTTTGGCACTCTGTGCTCTCTGCCTACCCCGCTAGGGACCTGGCATGACGGTTATTTATTTATTTATTTTATTTTTACTTTGAAATCGATAATCATTTTGTTTAAATTAGATACGGAGGTGTCTGACGTGATCTTCCACACCATGGCGTTGGTAGCGTGGGCTGTGCGCGCCTCGAGGGCTTCATCTCTACCCGAGCAGGTCTCATAGTACAAGACATGGAGGTAACTTGCAGTCAGAGACAGGAAGGCCGCACACCATTTAAGTACTAATACAAATTTAGTTTTTAAAAATTAAATGATAAAAAAGTCCAACAACATTGTAATAAATTAAAAATTCATATCAATTTATTATGTTATTTCAGTAGGTATCAATGTAATATTAATGAGAATAGTATTCTTTGTAGCACAACGAACTATAAACAAACAAAAATGAATGAAAAATTTATATAATGCACACAAAAGGCAATTAAACGGGAATGATATATGTACATATAAACCGGTGTCTGTCATTTTCACTAGTACGTAAAACTTGGTTTGGAGAAAAATGTACTGTAGCTTATATTTCATAGCCTGTATTTGATTTCAATCGAATACCAGGAAGAGATTTAATGTTATTAAGTTATTATTTAATGTTATTAAGTCTTAATTTAACATAAAATTTCGCGCGGCAGTAATGGCGGGCAACAGCTTAGTATGAAAATAGAAATGTATTCAGCAACGAATGCTCGTGTGCTTGTCCAGCTGAGAATAAAATAATTGCATACTCGTTTTACAATATGGCAACTCTTTCAGCAAAAAGCAAATTTAAACTAAATATCTATCCACCACTCGCTAAACGGCGGCCATGCTATCCATGCATCACACTATGTCGACATTTAGTAAATGGATATAATAAATTATATTAACATTCTGCTCTAATGTTAAAATTTAACTAGTTTTAGAGATAATGTGTATAAATATACCGGTCCTATAGTCACAAAAAGCGTTACATGGCCACGGGTAATAATTACGTAGTGTTGCAGTTCTCAATGAGTGAAGACTGCGGCTGGTGGTCGCGCTACTAGTGAGGTGCCGCAGACTGGAAACAGCCGGGAAATGTATGACATCAGCTATGACGAGGCCTTTGAGTTATCCGGTACGTGTGTTATAATTAATTCCATTACATTCTTTAGTGTTATTTTTATGAATTGATTTTTCTGCAAACGGTACACTTATAAATGTTGAGAACTACGTTGCTTTTACGGTCTATTTTATTGATCGATTTTTATGCAATCGGTATATATGTACATATATCAGTGGGGAGGAATACGACGCCTATGTGTCTGGAACTGCTACCACCATTATATTTAATGGATTGTAATTACTACCTGTATTTATTATGTCCTTTAGTCTTGAATCGTTAGCCAATAACATATAATGAAATTAAATTAAATTTATTTTTTTCTCAAAAAGATGAGATAAAAAAATTAATTAATAACATATTATAATAATAACCTCGCAGAAACCCGCTGCAAGCATTCGGCATTAAACGAACTTTGACTTCATCATAAATGCACGAAGAAAATAAAATCTTATTGAAGAATAACCTCGTAGAAAATAAATCATTACGATCTAATTATTGTATCTGCTCTTTTAACACGGCTGGCGTTCATTCAAATTGTATTGATTATACTGTTGGGTCAAACTACGTTTCTGAGATATTCATATGCGAATATTTCGTCACTTGCTTCTCTTTTGTTTTTATCCTTTGTCATTTAAATATGTTCGCCACGCGTTTACTTTTTTTAGCATGACAATATTAATGAAAATATCATCAATATGCTAGATACAAATATTTGTATACAGATACAAACATTGTAACATCACTAATATTTTTTAAGAAACAAGTACTATTTATCGTTTATAATATTTGCAAGCCTAAAAATTAAAATAAATATTATAAGTCATAATTTGAAAAAGCTATCTAAAATTATCAATTTTTGATAGATGACGTTTGATTTTAAATTACTTTTAATATTAGTAGCGTTTGTGTTGAAAAACATATCTTTGTACGTTTTTTTTTCATTAAATTACATTGGAGTAAAATAAACAATAACATAATGCACGGAAATAATAGAAGTGTTTGTGTATCGCGAAAGTACGCACTGTGGTAGTAGTCGGACCGCCGAATATACTAAAATAAATCCATGAATGGTGTAAATTCAAATAATATTTTCATATAAACTAATCTTATACTCAACCGTATGAAAACCCGTATAGATTCAAACTTAATACTTATTCTAGTTAGCGGGTACCTGTTTTCCAAGTGAGTACCTAGCTATGCCTGATTTTATTTGATTAGTTTAACGGTTTCGTACACAAACGCTTTGGCGACAAAGAAAGAAATATTGTAAATATTGAACAATTTTTGCATCAATTTTGGGCGTTATGTTTTAAACATATAAAAAACCAATTTGAAAGCCAAATGATAAAGAGTAATTAATAATTATGTATGTTTTTCAAAAGTATCCGGAACCCATTTAAAATTACTCGACGATCCCTGCACTAGGATATTGATTAAGATCGAATATCGTAATAATACGAATGACTAAATAGGCAATACCTGTTTGACTGTGTTAAAAATACACACTATGACATTATGTACTTAACACTGGTATCTTGTTATTGGAAATCAAATCATCGCGGTTCATCAACCGGCCTATTTATATCGAGTCAGCGAAATCGTACGCTGGTTTTAAATTCAACGTATATACTTTTTACATGCACATGTTTATACATGTTTCAAACACTTGCCAAACGACAATCGCGTGTGATGAATGCTGTCTGAATGCACGAGTAAAGGTTGAATGGTTCTTGCCACCCCATTAATGGCATTCCATTGCTACGTTGATGGCATCGGTGCATGTTCTTGGAACTTCTTCGTGTCGTCATTGGATCAAAGTCGAAATATACTCGCATGCAATATTTGTGCTAGGCGTACAACCATTTGTTTTGTGTTTTTGTGTTTAAAAATATCTATGTAAATATATAAGTATTTATATGTATGTACGTAGTTTACTAACCATTTGATTATCATAGTACAGGCTAGTTTGGGATCAGGTTGCCGCGAGTGGAGATTTACTAATTAATTTTTTAACCAATTACCAAAATTACCGATACTCCAATGCGTTAGTGTTGAACATACTTAAATAAATAATTAAGCGGCACAAAATAATAATTAAAAAGTAAAAAATAAAAAAAAACACAAAGTGGTTTAATAACTTCAATAACTAAACCATAGTAAAAAATAAATGTAAAAGTGTTATTTCAATTAAATAATATTTATTATTTCAATTAAATAATACTGGAAACAATAAATTGAAAAACAAATTCATTAATATTCATTACAGTTGTCTACGAACAGATGTCCCAAGATATTATTATTACAAAAAAGAAACAAAAGCTACCACGTACAATCGATATATTCCAACAGGTCACGGCTGTTACAACCGGCTGGTCCTGGTGGCGTGCTGCATCATCAACAATGCCGTAGCGCTGGACATGTTCGGCTTCAGCGTGGTCGTGGCGGCCGCCCGCTGCGACCTGGGCTTCGGCATGGAGGAGACTGGTCTGCTTGCTTCGGTGCCTTTTGCAGGTTAATTTATATATACAAATTGTATAACGATTATTTGAGCATAGATAGTAACATAAGCCATCTTTGCTTCCAGTAAGCTTGCTCTCCTTTCCCAAGTAAGCCTGGAGTCTGATAATATTGAAAACCTTGTAGTAGTGGGCCATGTGCAAAGATAGGAGGAGAGGTGAAATACGAACCAGGCGGATATATCAAATTCTGGGCGCCATTAGGAGTAGAACGCACAAAGCAATTCTCCATTCACAAAACAGGAACGCATAGAAAGCTCTAACACGTAACTCTACTTTTGGTGGTCACCACTCGCAGCCATGATGTGACGATGAACAGAGGAAAGGCTTTATTAGAACTTTTGCGAATGATTATTGAAATTACGTGTAATGTTGGTACCAAGGCTTCGTTGTTATACAACTTACTATTTAGTCAATGTAAAGTGTAAATAATTCCATAAGTTTTTTCAGAAAGTAATTACAAGTTTTTTATTTAATGATTGTATCTAAAGTTCTTGTTGATATAAGGATGTGTCAACAATGTCCAGGAGCCGGTGATTGTAGATCTCCACTTATCTGAACATCACGTTATAAAAATACTTTGTGGCAACATGTCTCTGATATGTCTACACCTAATGTCACTGATATGGGAGAAATTTTATAAACATGTCACAAAAAAGTGTAGATAATACAGAAAAAAAACAATGAATTTTTATTTCTTTTGGTAATACGTGGAAATGTCTGGGAACCTGTGAAGAGTTTCACTTCTAATAATGAGGTCATCGTCACCAAGAGTAATTAATGGAATTCGTTAAATTGAATCGAAAGAGCCTAATCCAAACGATTAACTAGTAGTTTTTGAATAGTTTCACGCCTGGTTCTATAATCAAAATATTCGAGTCATCATCCAAGTAATTGTTTCATTAATCACCTGCATTATTGAAGTTTTAAATAAGATGAATGTTAGATTAAGTTTAAAAAGACAATGGATTTGTTTCCATATTTATTTTTTTATTTAAATATTTGTAAAGTTAATAAAAATACAAACTGCATACTCAAGATCAATCAACGACATGCAGTCATGCCTGCCGACGTGATAACAAGTTAAAAAAAAAGTTATGTTTGCGGTAAAAAGTGAAAAGGAAAATAAAAACAAAACACAAATAGATTTATTCACTTTCATCAGCTGTGGCCGATATAACCATAAAATAATAATACAATAAAAAACAAGATTATAATTGTTAACTACCAATTTAATTACGTTGTGGTACATGGTAATCCTTGTTTTATTTATTGGAGGTTTTTCCTCAAGAATCGATTTTTATATAAAGGTATGGAAATTTTATGAGGGAAATTAATACAAGCGTCAACTCAAACGCGTTGTTTTCCGCGCAACGTACTTTGTGAACCTTTCACTTTGAAATCGTGTGTTACTGTAGTGTATATATATATGCAGGTAACTTACTGTAGCGATACGAATGTGAATTATCAATTGTTTTAAAAGGTTTATTTTATTTATTTACATCTATTAATATTTAAATTTATTATTATTAGCATTAATTATTACTGATCATAATTTTATTCATATACAGCGAAGTGAATAAATGTGTATAGCATATAAAAAAACCAGTTCAGGTGATTATGAAGGTCATCAAAAGAACACGTGGATACGGTTACAAGGAATTATGTTGAAAAGTGTCAAAAATAATTGATAATAAGCAAAAATGACAATAGTACTCAAGGAGTATTCTCCAATCGTACTTCAGCGCCAACACACATTTTTCTTGTATAATAAGTAAGGCTAAGGAGTACAAGGGCATAGTTAATACCTATTTATTTGGATAGATAGGCACGTCGACCGGAGCAGGTCGATTGGGTTCACAGAATGTTAAAACTAGAACATTTTATCACAAGAACACTATTCAAAAACCGAGCGACTTCTCGCACACGTGTAAATAAAGATTTTTTTAACGTGAAGTGATTTTTTTAAATCTCATCTACTACTAATCGTAAATCTCAATACACTTAAGAAAACTAATGCACAAATAATAAGAACATTGTAGCGAATTGCGTGGATTTAAGATGTTTTATCTGGGTTTGATCTAGAACGTTATTTGTCTCGACGGTCAATGTTTTGTTTGGTTCCAATGAATGGGACTTTTTTCTCGCTAACTTCTTCCTCTCAGTTTACGAATACTCAAATTTATATGGATTCAATAAGTCGGTAATCTGGTTAAATAATAACAACCCCGTATTGAAAAACTCACCCGTTAAATGTGCGTATTATGCGTATAATTTAATATGTAAAATATACGCCTTTCAAATTGTTAAATATTATGAAATTTTTTTTATATAAAACGAATAAGTATATCCATATTTGAGCAAAAAAAAATAATTCGAGTTTGTTAGATTTTTAGAAAGAAAAATTAACATTGTATTTTTTCGAATTTTAGGTCTTTTATTTGCATTCCCGTGGGGATATTTCGCAGACACGCGCGGAAGAAGAAAAGCACTTCTTCTGTCTACTTCAGTGGGTTTTGTGTTTGCTACGTTGAGCAGTTTCTCCACCAGTTGGCAAGTTATGCTGGTTCTAAAGCTGGTAGGGTGCAGTTTGTAAGTATTTTATTTTGAGCACATTACAATTCTTCTCAACAAAAGTTCTACAGGTATTCATCTTATCATCCGTCTCTTCTAGACAGTTTGGTTAAGGCAGATGAACTGTAAATTTAGTGAGCAGAGGGTACATTTATTATCACTCTTTTCCTCGTTTCCCTGTTGGACACAGATCAAGTTTCAGAAAGAGAAAAATTAATGCCCTAGTTTTCCCCGCTGGCCAAGTGTGGGCTAGAGAAGTTCAAAGTGATCAGGTTTCCTGGCGATTATTTCCTCCATTTTTACAAGCAAGTGATATTTAATGTTAAGATCCTGTTTGTCAAAAAAGAGTCACGCGTCAGAATATGAACCCAGGACCCCTGAAGTGAGTAAAGCTGAGTTAAGTTCTATACCACTAGGAGGAGGATACATTACAAATTACAAATATATTACAAATTCCAGTAGAAAATAGACATTTCTATCCGGTTTACAAAAAGGTAGTAAGTAAGTGTAATTCGAATCGAGCAACAAATGCATGGTTATTCTGAAAAGATCCGAAAAATACCGCTGCACCTTTTCAATTGAGAACAGAGCACAAGTGTTAAAAGTTATTGTAAGTTATTGGAATGTAACATATTTATTTGCATTATATAGAATATATAATCGGGGTGCGAAAGAAGCATGTACAATAATTCAATGCTATCGCACAAAGCTATTAACGATAAAAGTGCATCAATCATTTCAAACTTGAAATGTTACTTTAAATCTAAATTCTGATTTATGACTTATGTTATAAATATTTGTTTAATTGTTGCTTTTTATTATATTCATTCCTTCACTAGGATCCAATGGACTTTCTTGTCTACCAAAAATGTTTATACATACATATAACAACCTCTTCAGAAACATCCTAAATTATTTATTCCAAAATGAACCAGGCCATAATTGAATCAGAGTTATTTTGCACGACAGAAAACTATTACGGTGACCGTTGTTCGAAATAGTTCTAAAGGGCGTGAGTGGATTAACGAGGAATATTTTAGAGAAGGTTTATCTTTAAAATTTGGTAAAGTTCCTATAGACTTTACTCGACCCGTCTTTCTTCCACTATTGAACACGGCCCTTCTCTCAGACGAGAAGGGTTAAAGCCATAATTTTTGTAAAACTTATAATTATGTTAAGTAAAAAAACTAGTAAGTACAGTTAGCACTGAGTGCTTATCCTTGTAACTTTTAACTATGTAAAGTCAAAATATACTATGTAAAGTCAGCAGTGCTAGAGAGTGCTTGTGCAGAATCCCTGACCCCCAGATGGAGAGGTTGAATTATCTTCTACTAAACTACCATTCCCTATTATTGTTTTACCACCAACCATGTTTTGTTTTAGACATCAGCCATCTTTTTCATGACTATGCAAATCATACACGAATTGATATGATATATGCAAACATATTTTATCGGTTGATAAGTGAAAATTTCTCAAGATAAGATGGCTGGATAGTCACATTTAAGTATTTATTTCGATATCTGCAATCGTTGCTTTACGTATTTACATTTTTGTGTCGTCAGCTCCTCAAAAGTTTGTTAGCATATTTCTTTGTTATAAGTAATTTTAATGCACCAAAGCAGAAACCGCATAAAAGCTCATAAAAGATAAACTATTCTCTCTATAAAACAATTCTTATGTTCTTTTGGCGAAAACTTAGAGTGGTATTTTCAGAATTTATTTATTTACACTGCTTCCAAATTCATATAAATATTTATCAACACAGACACACACACACACACACACACATGCACACATACATGCGCACGCAGGGGCTCACACACATATAAACATATGTATATTTTATATACCTATTAGAGTATAATTAAATCGGTATAATTAAAAAAAATTATCAGTAGAATGAATAAAATAAGTAATATCCAGATATTAATGTCAACTATCGATTTTACAAAAAAGTTTGTGATACGAATGTGATATATTTATTAGTGGTGCTGCTATATGTTGAGGGTATGTTTTGATGTCCCATATATATTTTGTTATCGAGCTACCAAAAGTTCTTGAGTAACTAAGATTATCGTTATAGTACTTGTCTGCCAAACTCGATTACACAGAGGTTGAAATAGACACAGGTGAAACGCTGGTTGTGCCATTTATATGTATACCATCACGATATCTACCGGGATGCAATAGTTTTTAAGGCATTCGTGTTTCGGTGTAAATGGTGCTGTTGTCAAAATACTAGAGACGATGATCTCAAACCTCTAAAAGGACTATCACTAGTAAAGTTTCCTTAAAAGTTCTGAGTTTTGGTTACAATTTTGCGTTTCAGCAATTTCATACTTCTTCACGCCAAGACACAACGCTAAAGCAGTAATAGCTGTACCACTAGTTAAGAAGTGTGCCTCCCACTACGGGAATCCTGGGTTCAAATCATGGCGCGCCATTTAGTTCACAATGTGCGTTTTAAAATTAAATATCACTTGATGAACTATACAAAACATTATCAGAGAATTTTGACACCTAAATGTTCTCCATAATGTTCTTTAGGTCGTGTAAAGTCTGTTAGTCCGCACTTGGCGTGGCACACAATGGCCTTAATCCTTTTCATTCTGAGAGGGCAGACCCGGGTCTAACAGTGGAAAGACAAATGAGTACATTATATTGATAAACGCTAAGTGAGAAATTGCGGTCCTGATGTCTTATTACATACACAAACTATAATATTATATCACGATTTTGTTCCTTTTTAAACTTTAATTTATGATCAAAATTGTTATTTATCACTTGTAAATCAGCCATTTAAATAGAGCCGGAAGCATGAAGACTCGATCGTTATAACAATAACAAGGATATTAAGTCATTTTTATATAAACTATTGAAACTCGTATAATGCGTCGGGAATTGAAATAATATGTTATCTGTGATACGTGTCGCGAAGCATACCGTGACTTTTCTTGTACATGTAAAAATAACGAACTCCAATAGATAAAAAAACGTACAAAGAAAAGTTTAATTATATTTGTTTTGCTACTTATGCTGTTTTTGCGAATAAATTTGATTTAATTTAATGTTTGTTGTATTAATTGCTTTAATATAAACCTAAAGATATATTAGTTGCTGCCACTAAATAAAATATTACTTTTCGTAGCGCAGATGTGTTAATAAATAATAATATCATGGTACATGTCACCAATAGTTATTTGGTTCGAACTAAGCAGAGCCTGTGCTTTGATGCTTATATAGCTAATTAACTATACTTGTTTAATATACATGTATAAATATACACTTACATAGTAACAAGTACTAGTGGTAATGACATAAAGTTTAATCTGAGTGAGGATTGAAGCCAGAAACTTCGGATCTACAGTTAGGGTATCCAACAACCAGATCAGCGGAACACTTCAGATCGCGATATTGATTTGTTACTAGGAAATGACTACGATCGCTTCCGTATTCCAGAGATGTCAGTGTTGGTGATTATTAATAAGCAGTCGTTTGCATTCGTCGAAGGCTTTCGTTCTATATAAATTTCTTATTTACCATAGAGTAAAATTCACGTATAACTAAAAGTGACACTAATACACTCTACTTTAGAATAGGCTTCTATGGTTCGGGCATCTAGAGAGAATGGATAACGAAAGAATGACAACCATAGAAGCCTATTCTAAAGTAGAGTAGGTGTCGAGGGAGGCCACGGCTCTCCTATCTCGACCAAATAGGTCGGGGACTAGAGGATGGGGGAGTCAAGGGCCTTCGAAACCGGCGTGTATGTATGAAGAGACTGATGAATGTAGACGAAGCGCGTCAGGTTTGCAAGGACAGAGAT
>DVPR01002016.1:0-10045 GCA_018239345.1 Oxynetra stangelandi | reverse complement strand
TATCTTTCAAGACAGATATCCTAATAAAACGTTAGAAACGTAAGCAGTTTTTGCCGGGTCTCGTTCGTCGAAGTCGCTCTCTCACCCTACAGTAGGTAAAGAAATATTCGACAACATGAAACTGCTCCCGTAGACCTGTGAAAAGTTCAAATCATTTATGAATTACACAGTAAGAGTTAGTCAATCTTCGCTAACCGTAAATTATAGAATTGGCAAATAGGTATTTTGTTATCAAAACTACTTAATAACACCAATCTCTTTTGAAAGATTATTTTGATAAATTTTAAATGTAATTTACTTAACTTATAAATTATCATTCTCTGAAGTTCGCTGACATGAAAATAATATTCTTTGTGAAAAGTGAACTCTTCTTAGGTTTAGATATATTTGCATATTAAATTATATAGGTAATATCCTTAACGTAGCGTAGCCGTTGAAGCATTACAGGAGGATTAATAGTCACCGTTTTACTAATACTATAATACCGGAATGTATATTGACTCTATTTTATAACAAACCTGTCGGTAACGGCGAAAGGCTTTGCGATTTATGATTGGCATATTGTTAATGAAGTACATAATTGCTGTCTATTAATAAACCATTTTAAACTTCAAAGGCGCAGGATATTACTATGGCAAAGGTTGAATAGTTACTATGAACTTTATCTCACGATACAATACAGGTTGTTTACCGCTAGCTGTTATTAGGTCCATCGATTACTTGACAGTTGACTATGCAAGGAGTCCGGCGAAATTAATATTATTGTTTTTCTTTGTGTGTAGCGTAGGCGTGTGTAGTTTGAAAGAATAATAACTGGTAACTGAAAACTACTTTGAAAGAGTAAATACAAGTTCCTGCAACTACAATATCGTTATATTTGTGCTTATTATTATGGTACTTAATTACAGAAATCCAATTCCTGAAAGAGTGAAAATACCCGAATTAATTTTGATTAAAATATAGTTAATAATTTCAATCACTTAGGTATTCGTGTTATTCTGATATTAAGACAAATAATGCATTATAAATAGCGTTATAAAGTAAAAGCTGTTTTATGTAATTTTTGTATTACCAGCTGAATTGAATATGATGAAGAGATTATTAAGTTACATGTCGACATGGACGCATATTATGAATAGGTCAAGCTCATTTTCCGTGTATTAAGCACATTTCCATATCCGAATAAATATTTAATTTGCAGCGGGGGAAAGCTATTCCCGAATTCTTTCGAGGCATCTATAGGCTAAATGGGGACAATTTGCCATCATTAGCAGTAACAAGAATTCCCTGTTCACGCGACGACATAAAACGAGCAATATTAAAATTTCTACCGTGTTTTATGGTCCTTGGAAATAATACAATTATAATAAATCATTAGGCAATTTGCTTTGTAACGGCTTTTGTTTTCGTTAACGTTTAAGTAATACATAACCTGTTTATGTAACCTTCGAAACTATATACCTATATATATTTAATATTTATAATCCAATAAAATACAGGGAGTTTTTATTCATATTTACAAAGAAAGCGTAAAGGAGATGTGCTTTCAGACTTTCTTCAAGAATTGACACAATACATCTCTATTAAAATGTATTAATCAAAATCCTGTTGCAGAATTTTGGCACTTTTTTGAAACACTTTTATAACAACAACCTTGGTTGTAACAAGTATTTTTATATTAAATTTAACCGCACAACACCCATCGTTGATTCAAAGTTGTTGGTTTGTGACACTAATGTTGGGTAATAAGGAAGAATAACAACTTCCAAGGGATCGGCACATGTCTGCAGACTGTTATGATATGGAAATTAAATTTGATGGGACAATGCAGAACATAACTCATTAGGGTAAAAATTGTTTCGTTTCCCTGTCGTGAAATTAGTTACCAACACTAATTTATGTCGCCTAACAACAGTACTGTGTTCAGATTGCTGTGCGATTTAAAAGACGTGATAGGACGTGACAGGATAGTCAATAAGGATCCATTTTTATATACCATACTTTCTTATCTTGAATGTTTTGTCTATCTTATCATAAAAGCGACGACACAACAGTTGAACAGCGCACTCTTTATTGGATTAAAATAACATTTCTGGTTATTTGAGTCAAACAAGTTATACAAATATTCAGACGTAAGAAAACTTTTATGAGAAAGGCGCGAGTACAAAAGAAGTTCTTACAAAATTCGGTCACTATTTCCGGAGCTTATTGCTACGGACGAAATCGTTTTTGGTTTATAACTTGATTTGGAAGATGTGTATATATTGGATGAAGTTTCTGCTATTTGAAAAGACGTACAGTCCACTTGTTTATTGAGTTTCTCTTGTTATAGCGTCATTTTTGGGTTTGTTATTAATAAATCAATCACACTCTATACATCGCAGATGAACTGGTTTTAGTCTAAAGATTGAAACAACGTTGAATTAGGTTGAGAGTTTTGTTTTGTAAGGCATTCTATACCACCCTTGTGTATATTAATGTTACGAGTAAAATACACCAAGTGAAGCAAGTTTGAAATAAGATCTTATAGAGTTAAATTTACCTTCTCACTTACACGAGTTTATCTTTTCAACTGATAGGGACTGCGCTGTAATGTTATTCAAACACAACTGTCGGTTTATCTCGGCGGGTTCGCTATAACAAGGATTTCTTTAAGAATTCAGCTTGTGAGAAGTCAGGAGGAGCAAAAAACACTGAATGCACGATCGGTTCCAGTCGGTCGGGCTGGGGCCCGGGGCTCAGGATCATTGTTGTAGCCAACAAATTGTCCTCATGTAGGGATGTCTCTATTTGCAAACATATAATGACACACCCGATTTTGTACATTTTCTTCTTATTTCATAACTATTTACGTAAATCTTGGTTAATTTAAATGAAATTTGGTTCCCCGTTTATTTAAGTTAATTTAATCAATTTGGTTGTTTAAAAGTGTTTTAAAGATGTTTAAAAGTAATGCCAACTTTCGTAATAGCCTTACATACTGACAACATCTGCTATTAAGTTTCTGTGTGCTGTAACACATATGTTTGGAGTAAACGGTGATGATTAAAAATCGTGATCGGATGTGTCCGATATTTTGGCATACAACGTGTGGCAATAGTAAGTATCACTGCAAAACCGGCTCAGGCGGCGCTCTCGCGCAGGTAATTGACTCGCCGCGCGCGACTCTGCTAAATTGAGCCATAAACGAACTACAAGCAAGTATAAACTATGAATATAACACGAAACCTACACGTTTCTTTAGTTTTATGACGTCACTGTATCAAAGCTCGCTATTTATATAAAGGTGGTGTATGTAAATTGCTAAAAATTGTTTGTAATTGACTTTGTTAGGTTGTAACGGTCTTTCAAGAAAACCGTCTATCAGTATACGGTTCTGTTAAAATATATACCTAATATTACTTTTCCGCTTTTATTATCTATTTTCTATATTGACTGCTATCTGGTTTGTTATCATACTATTCTATCCAGTCATGTTTCTTAATCCTCAAAGTAATGAATATAAGATGTGTTCTCAAAATGACAATAAGGCCAAGTATTTCGTCGTGGGTAGGCAATTATTATAGGGGGCCACAATGACGTTGTTAGATCATAAGATAGGTATTTCAACGGTCTTCAGGTATTTCGCTTTCGTTTTCACTATAATAAATAACACCGATAAGTAGTTTAACTTGCGTTCCATAATAAGCTAAGAGTTTGATTTACTTGAAAATATTTCCCAGTAATTATAATAATTATAGCAAGGTATTCAAGCATTTAGAACGAATATTTCAAATTTCATCTTTATTTTATCTATCTATTTTATCTAAGCTATTTACGTTGGGAACAATTAGAGCCGTGCTTAGCGGATATAATAACGGATGCTTACTCGCCACTCATAATAGTGAGGTAACGGTTGACTTTAACGTCTCTAACAAAGGAGGCCCATCGACAAAAGAATTTTTAGAATAACGAAACACTTACCGTTAGAAGTGGTTACCGTATTAAATGTGTGCAGATATTACTGAGGATTCTCGCGGCGCCTATCAGTGATATTAATATTCTACTAATCAGCTTATTAAACTAGGTTGATCTAGATAAATAAAAGTATTATTAGTGAAATATCAATAACATTTATTTCTACTTAAAGGAAATAACAGCGATACAAATTCATACGCTCGATTTTAAACCCGGAGAGAAGTTCGTATATCAAGGCCCATAATGTAGGCTATTAACTAATATCGCTCCAGTTTACAATTGAGAGTGACTGCCTATGATTGGTTATGGGTTTTTAAGTGCAGTCCATCTGATCATAACTGTTATGATGGCCACAAAATTATTATTAACAAAATGATTATGAAACAACAGTAATTTCGAAATAAATAATTTTAAGTTCTAATATTAGATGAGTAACGAAAATGTTTCTCATATACTTAATGAAGACAATAAAGTACGCCGTTCTTGGGACAAATTCGAAATAGGGAAAAGAAAAAGTATATATACATTTTTTTATGCTTTTTCATTAAAGAGAAAAATATTGGTAACATGGCTTAGGATAAACCAGAATTATCAAGAGCACTGCCAAATATATTTTTCTTATGACGACGAAGTTTTTATTTCATTTGATAAACTGAGCGTATTTTTAGTAGATACATATTACATGTTTTCATAATCAATTTGAAATAGCTATTGACATTCTAATATTCTGAAATCGTAATATAATGTCAATTATACGGGTCCTTAACTTCGTTGGATTTTTTATGTCGAATTTTGAGATGTCCGAACTCATAGTTTTCAGATCATCTCACACCAGCTTATGCTTATAAATGATGCTATACTGTCATCAGTATAAAAATCATCCTTTAAACAATATTTTACCGACACTTTTTTCCGCTCAGATTATATTTTGTTCATTTTAAAACTGTAGATTCCCACGAAGTCACGCTGTTGCAACTGAACAATATTATTCTGAACGTTGTGAGTGTAATGCTCGTTCAAGGCGTAATAAGTAAACGTGTTGGTGGCCGCCGGGCGAAATAATACACGTCTCTGTTAACTTAGCGTGTGGTCCGATCTGATCGCACGGCGGCTCGAGAAATCGCTCTGACAGCAGTTGGTCGATCTCGTATATTCCACTTAGTGCGGCTATTTACATAGTAATACTTGAATTAAATAGCGTAGGAGTTCGAATGATATTTTTATAGCGACTATCTAAGGACGACAAGTTCGTTTGCTAATGTTTGATGGGCTTTTGTTTTCTGTGAGCCATAAATAGATTTAAGATCATAAAATTGTCGTAGGTTAAACGCAGTTGGTGATGGCAAACGAGCAGTCAATAATCATGAGTGTATAGAAAATATTTAATAATAAAAAATACACCGTAATGCCGTCTGATGTCAGATAAAGTTGGATATTATTTTTAGCTTGCATGCGATGACTCATCAAAGTCAAGTTTTAAAATTTGCAAAACAAAACAGTAGATATTTATAATATTAAAAATAAAACTATATTTATCAGAAAATGCTAAATATAAAACTATATTTATCAGAAAATACTATACTAGCTCTAAAATATCTAGCTCTAGGTTTGGTACGAAGTGGCATAATGCTGTGATATTATCTTTGTCTAATATGAACCTATTTACTGTAAGCCCCTATTCAGTTACCTACACCGTTAGTTGCTCTGCTTAGATATGCAAGAACATGGCTCTGTAACATCGACCTTTTAGAATGTCTGTATGAACGATAAATATCCATTGTTAACGATAAAACACCTCTACGATACTGACAACTTATTAAAATATACATTAATTTGATACATATTAATTATACATGTTTTACTTTTACTGTTTCATTCAAATCTTTTATATGCTAATTATCTATTATGTCTATAATAACATGTATATTTAAATGATTTTTAAAATTCAATTATCGAATTAAGTTTATATTAATTTTATTAGTTTTAAGTTTAATTAAAGTGTTTTATATGCTGATTATTGATTTATGTGTATCATTAATCAATATACGTTTTATTTAATGTTTCTTATAGGTTAATTATTCATTAGCGATTAGGATCATTTTAATATTTTAATTAAAGTGGTTTGTATGCTAATTATTGATTGATGAGCATATTAACTGCTAAAGCAAATTCGAATTCATTTCTGTTTTAAAGAATGATTACATCAGACTCGTTTTTTTAAAGCAATTGTGTTATACTAGCAAACCTAATGAAGATTATTAAAACTTTTTGACTACAAATTTATTTAAACATCTATTTAACATTTACGTAAAAATTCAAAAACTGTGGCCTATTATGGTATTGCAAATATGTTACAGTTGATCTGAATTCATAACTGTATTAACATTTTAACGGCGGTAGGAATACCTTTTCATCGTTTGTCGACCGAAGTATTGTCTCTGCGGGTATTTTTGTCTTTCAACAACAACACCTGCCTAGTTGTGTTTCCGTGTGGTAGATGTGTCAGGCATGAGGCGTCACAACTTTGTTGTTAACGGTTAGAAGTAGACCTCTCGAGGGCTTAGATATTTTTGTGAAGAAATGCCAATGTCTTAAGAATGTGGTGAACACCTCTGGATGGCCGGTATAACCGAGTTCTGTTTGAAATGAATAAAATAATAAAATTTGTATAAATAACATGCAATTCCGAATAATACGAAGATTGCTAGTGTTAAGTATGAATGACGAAATGTAAATTGTACCAATGAGGTATAGGTACTATGACCTTAAACGTTACTTTTGATCGGTTAAACCTTGTATTTTGAAAAGTAATAAATTGTTATCAATAAATCAAACGTAATAGATAAATAAAACGTAATAAACTGTTAAAAGATAAACAAATAAGACGTTATAATATCAGTAAATAAAGATAATTGAATAAAATGTAAAGAATCTTAAGATGAGCTATTTAAAAAAGTTATTATTTTCATGAAAACACTTTTTTGTATCATTAATTATCTCTAAATCTAGACCAATTTAACGCTTGAGATTTTCAGTGTGGCTTCTACAGTTCCCACGAAGACGTCCATCCCCCATGAGGGGGCTTATCCCCCACTTCGAGCGATATTGTTCTAGACTGTGTTTCATTATATGATAGAACGCAGGAATAAATTAAACAGCATAAAGAACAAATTCAGTGTTAATATTCGGCTGACAATATGCAATTGACCTAAAATCAAGTAATTATTAAGATAAATCAAATACATAACGTAATTTCGTGATTCAGCTCTATCTACATATATTCAGTGCAGCTCAAATGGTTCCAGATATTGGATTTACGAACCTACTGGTAGTTTCTGTATTCATTCACGAAGAACAATGTGAGTCGAACTGCCTGCTGGATTTTGTCGCGAAATTGAGAACACATTAGTTGCCAGAGAAATGATTCAAAATGCACACATACAAACATAGCTTATAAACTATTTCTTATACGCATATGGCCAGATGATTTAAGATCACGTTACGTCACTGAATTTTGCATACAATGTCTTCAAATGTTACGTTTGTGGAGCATATTATTCAGTTGGCACGATAAGACTTACTTATGACTAAGCTGCATAAACATTCGCATTTTTAAAGACTAAAGAGAAAACATTTAAATACAGTAAAACACTTTTTGTTCATCCATTAAATTTATTTATAAAAGTTTTCCGTTACATCCAATGGCTATTTAAATTCTCGGTGAATGTTATTATACGATACCGGTTTGAATTTAACCTTTTATAGGAGCGCCAGTTAATTGACTGCCTGAGAAGCTTACCTAGTCGAGCGCTCACTAAACTCGAGCTATGGGATTCAGTGTGAGCAAGTTCAAACACGTAAATTACATTGTTGGGAGGTACGTGAAGTGATTTATCTCGGGTAGAGGCGCGTCAGTCAATCCGAGGCGGTTGTCTGTCAGTTCGATTTACAGCGAAGTCGGCGCTGCTCGTGACGCCCCGCGCCCGCTTCAAACGCTTCACACGAATTAGACGACACTTTTTACATAATATGCATACTATGTATGAATCTGTTCCTGTCGTTTTTAGTTTAATATGTAGTTTTACAGGCTTGGTTGCACAATATACTTGTAAGTAGTGAGGTACTAGTGTTCCATATAATTATGACAGACACACATGTATTTAGTTATAATTACGACCAACAATTATGGCAGCCATATAAAATTAAATAAACAGACATATAATTAACTCGTAATAACAAGAAAGTGTAAATAAAGAATACGGGATAGAAATAACCATTATTATTACTAATAAGTAGGGCCACGTTTGTACATTTGAGGCTTTAACTAACGTTCACGATAGTTTGCGGTATATGAACCAGCTTGCAGCGGGTATTCGAGTTCGCTGAATCATAATCATCAACCTTTTTACCAATTCACTATTGGACTCTGATCTCCGTTTAGAATGAGTAGGGACAAGGCCCTGCCACTCTACTACTAGACAGCCACTCCACTCAAGTGCGGGTTGACCGATTTCACACGCTCCCATGAAAATTATTTAGAATTCGTAAACTTCCTTCAGGTGCGGGTTTCTTTGCGATGTTTTCCTTCACCGCTAAACCGAGTCATATGTACAACTTGCTTTGCTAATTTGTAATTTTGAAAGAGGTGAGCATTACGTTTTGAATTCCCGACACATGGAGTTAAAGTTTGATGAAATGTAGATCATTGGGCTTTAGATGGTATAACATTTGCAAGTACCGTATGTACGTAGGTACTATAATTAAATTAAGCATAGCTAGCTTGTTTCGGGTAGAGCCACGTCAGTTAACCCAAAGCGTTTGTCTGTCAGATTCTGTTCGATTCACCCGAGCCCAGCCTGGTTCGAGACGGCGCGCGCGTAATAAAGCTCCCTAAACACGCCTCACTAAATTCCCACACGGCTCCTCGCGATTAGCCCAACTTTAACTCATCTAAATGTTGATTTTGTGCCCCTGTGAAGTGAATCCGACATGCTAGACATTGCATAATTATCTCTAATATCGACTCGACCTGACACTGATGAAATCCCTCGTTTATTGGCTCAACTGAGTAATCTTCAATCGTATGTTGAGAAACGTTTGTATGTTGGAATTGTATGTTATGTTTACATATTTTAAGAATATCATTTAAGAATTTAAGTTTCTAAATAAATGCCTAATGACAATCATAACTTCGATTCCAGTAGTATGTAGGAGTATCAATCTGAGCAGGTATGCGAGCATTACTGTAAAGATCCAGCGCTGAACCTCAAAATATCAAATAATTACTAGAGACTAAGTGGAAATGCAATATTTGATTTGATTTAAAATTTGCAGTAATTCGCAGGATTAACAATTAAATGAATAAATATTGGAACATTGGTACTCCTGTGAATGAATGGTTAACGATAACAAATACGAAGAGACGGGGAATTTGATGAAACTATCGGTGCTATAAAACAAACATAAAGGCACACGCACACACACACACACACACACACACACAGACACACACCCACCCACACACACACACACACACACACACACGTGTACGCAGTATCAGACACAGGCAGACAACCAGCGAGCGCAGAATGACACGAACACGTCAATAAACACATTGAGTGATTCATTTTAATAAGTGACGGACGTTTAAATTTAATAACGGACGATTTCTTTTTAAATTTTATAGAGTGCTACATATACATAATTATGTCCACGTCCCTCCTTACGTATAGCAATTGTAATTAAATATCTGTAAGAAGCCCATTATCCATAAATCAAGTTCAACATAATACTACTCTTTGACTAATATTAACTAATTTAGTACTTTAAAATTGTTTGATTGATTGATGTTCCTATTTTTCGTTAAATTAAATTATTATTAATTACTACTAAGTATCGTTATATTGTGATAGCCTAGTGGTAAAGAGTTCAGCTCTCACACTGGGAGTTCTTGGTTCAAATTCTGGCGCGCACCTCTTTCTTTATAATTTAAAAAAAGTGAGTGTTCTAAGGTGTGTGAAGTCTACCAACCCGCACTTGGCCAGCGCGGTGGACTATGGCCTAATCCTTCTCATTCCGAGAGGAGACC
>DVPR01002015.1:0-10052 GCA_018239345.1 Oxynetra stangelandi | reverse complement strand
CATTCGATTGTGTTAAAATAATTGTAACATAAATATTGTGTGAAAGGTTATTGAAAGTCGATTGTCTGTAATATACATACATATGTACATAATTATGTATATATAAATACAACATAAATGCAACGTTCTCGACATTTTTCAATCAACATACACATACAATTATGTATATAATGTTTTTATTGTGTGTTCATGTTATTATGTGATTTTAATAACACGCCAATACGGCATCGTGGAATTATTATTAAGCTTTTATGGCGTAATCGATTATGCCTTATATGTCCCCGGCTAAGACTTATTAAATGATAAATTACCGATGCACGTCGA
The DNA here is from genome assembly GCA_018239345.1 of Oxynetra stangelandi. NCBI lineage: Eukaryota > Metazoa > Arthropoda > Insecta > Lepidoptera > Hesperiidae > Oxynetra > Oxynetra stangelandi. Next base: position 9,728 of record DVPR01002015.1, on the reverse strand, counting down.
CGTAAATGTATAAAACGATGCATGTAGTATGAATATATAGATTGTATGACGTTTGTAGTCATTTGTTATCGTATATCGACAACATTTTAAGGTTCCTGTTGAGTTGCGTTATTATAAACAATGTAGATATGTTCAAGTTTTTATAAAGCAAAATGTTCTATAAAACCAAGTTAAAAACCTGTGTACCGTAGCTCGGATTATTTATAAGAAATAAGACCTTTAATCATTTTAAACTTTAGACCGATTTAAATACTGGCATGATGGACACTAGGCAACTTGGGCGGGCGGTGGACTACATTAGTCAATCCTTTTAGTATTGAATATCGTCAAAGATAATCGTCAAAAACTTTTGAAGGCATAATAAATAGATGGTGCCGACATCTGATAAAATATGCAATGAAGCGGCGTAATGGGGTATGTTTCGGGTACGTCACTCGTGCTGGGACAGTTCTGTTGCTAATGGCAAGACGTTGGTTTGATTGGTTACAATAAGTTGCAAAGAATAACAAATAATCACAGGATGTAGTTGCATCCTGCAACCTGTTTGCATCGGAAATTGACATTAAAAGTCGTTCGTGACTGATAAACGTTGGCGACCCCTCTGATGCCTCACCGCGTGGTCATAGGTGGTTATGACCACCTACCAACGGGTAAACTGTGTATGCAGTTATGCACCCGTATATCGGCCCATGCAATGAATAAAAATAAACCAGTCGAATTTATACGCCACAAAAATAAAGTACCATGAATGAAGATTGCAGATCTAATTTTAAACTATGCTGTGAATCGGATGTTACAAATTATCAGCTATACGCTTCATTTTGTAAACAATTCGGACGTTTATAGCTTTTTCTAAACACTTTTTTTATTTATATTCAACAGACGCAGGCGGCATTCACAACGTTGCACCTCTGTGAATAACACGTTAACTTTTATTTAATACATGAGTAATATTACTGTTTCCAGCTGTTTGATGGATATGTGGACTGTTTCACTGGAGTGGACACAGATTTCTGTCCTCAACCGACCGACAAAACTCTTTTGCTTCGTCACTGGCAAGGATTTGAGCTCAGATGCTAATAAAGCAATTAGTATTTAACCCAATCAATATCGAGATACTCTTCATTTCTGTAAACATTTAATAGATTCTATGAGAATAGCAAACTGGTTTATGTTCGTATAAGGGGGAGTTTTGATGGATTTTTTTCACGCACTATATAAAGAATACACCAGTTTCCTATGAATACATTAGTATAACGTAACGTTCCAGTAATGCATAATGTAATGTAACGTAACTTTTGTACGCAATAACTAAAGCAATAAAGCCGCTAAGATTAAAACCGCCATCAGAATAATACTACTACATGTACTTGATCGATTATATCACACGCCTTTTGCATATTTATTCAATTAATTTTATATTCAATGAAAAGTAAGTTTATGTTGGGAAATAAATACATTATGGCAAATAACTACTATAACTATGCAGATTTAATTAAGTAACATAATATATTTTATGTTAATTTTATTCATATCTTCAACAAACTCATCACCCGAATACAAATGGTATCATTAACTAGTTGATCGATTCACAATTGACACGTAAAATGTTTATTGCCTTTGAAAATAATTTCACAATAGGACTTAGCCAGTAAGACAACGAATAAGTACAGAGAGACCTTGAAACTATATTTTTAAACGGCATGGTACCAATCCAACTTTTGTGTGAACGTCTTCTTTGCCTCTGATGATCCTAAAATTCTACTCTGTTGCCCATATTTCAATTATATTATTATTTATTTACAAATTCTCAATTCGTCACAGTATTGCTCGCGAAACATTTGCTTTAAATACCCACTCACTCACTGACATATATTAACATAACATAATATAGGATATATGGTACACAACAAACCTATTGCCGATATACATATAGGCATGATACAAAAAAAAAACGAATGTCTAATCGGAAAATATTTATAGTTACAAAAACAATTGAAAGGGTGGTATCAATAATTAATTAGTGATATTGTACACAGCTACGTATGTACCTATAAATCCGTGAGTCGCATAGCGCGATTACACAAACAAGCCAGATGCCAAGTCGCGTTCGACTTCGACACGTTTCGACATAGACCGATGTAAATAGCATTAAATGCTCATATCGTCGCATCAGTGGTCCCTTGGCCACGCCCCGCGCTCTCTTCCGACACCTATCCCGTCCGATGGTGTAAACAGTCTATTTTCGGTGGACAGTTTGATGACCGATGTTATGTACGGTATGGTATGGCGAACGGGGAAAAACACAACAAAATCATTTCCTCTATCTCCCTACGTTGGCTATGTATTGACGTGTAAATTCAAACATGTCAATCGTCTATACGATTCTCGTAGTCTCTTATAAAAATAAGCAACTTTGATGTTTCGAAAAAAAAAGAATTCAAGCGCAAGCTCAAAAAGAAAAATGCATACTTACTGTTAAATATATTAAATAAAATCAAATTTCGTTTACAATATTCGTTGACAAATACCCAGAGATGTTTTTACCAACGGTGTCCTAGTTGGAAATAAAAATTACTTCTACTCCGCCCCACCGAGAATACTGGCTGAGCCCTTCTAGCGGAGTAGCTAGAACAGCATCCAACGTCACTATCGCCACCCTCACCCGTTAATTGCAGCAACGATAACAACCACACAATTCGCAAAAAAAACACCATACTATATATAAACAAGCTTCCACTACATTTTAAAACCTGAAAATTTTGCATTTCTTTCCAACTCTGCATTCGTTCCAGTTACTAAGCAGAAGTATTGAGATTGTTGCGTTACATATGAAAAAATGGTGCAGATGACCTACTTACTGAAATCCACACATTTGTGATACGTGGCAAATAGATTTTCAATCCTGTTCAGATTTGTTACACACCCCCATATACGACTTACCAGCGGATTCCCAATTCTAGGATTTAGACAAAAAAAGGAATATATATTTTGGTATGACATAGCATACCGTAAGCGTCTAAGAGATACCCTTTGATATATACAGATTCGTTTATTTCAAAGTGTTAAAACATTTATTTATTTTCAAATAATGTTTCTGTAATTTATGTGTGTATACATAAACAAAAAACAAACCAAACAATCCAAATAAAAACAATACGTCACTTTTCGCGTGCTTATCGAAAATATTAATTTTATTTATATAGCTCTAGTTCTAAACCACGCGATACAATAAATTAACATTATCGTGTACCTACACAAAAAAAAGGAAGTTGTTATTCGGAAGGACAAAGACTAAACTAACATACCACGGGTATGAGGCGCGACTGACCTTGTCGTGTTTTTCTTAACAGATAACAGAAACACCTCGCAATACAACACTTTTAGTGGGAAGTTAAATAAATAGAGCGTATATTTTTTATTTGACTGTTGATATAAGAGCAATAAACGTTGAAGGCATACTACTCACGACTATGGTTTTTGGTATTGGGTGCGGTGGCTGCCTTGATAAGGTCCTGTTGGAAAATTGTGTCTGGAGTGCAACTAATCGCAGTGTTCAAGTAATGATTGAAAACAACGTTCATAGGCTAAATTGCTTGTTGAAAGTTTGTTAGTAAAGTTTGTGACTAGTCTACTAGTAAAGTGACTGTCAACGTTAACAAGAGGGATCGATTATTTCGCTTGACCTTGGCAAGCACGAACTCGAAAAGTTACCTACGGTAATCCATCATGGGGCCTACATTGGGGAGTGTTTAGTTAGCATCTTGGGTGGTTCAGTCTGTATGCTTAGTTGCTTGACACTTAACTTGATTGTAGGATCCACTAAGACAGTGAAGGCGAACTTCATGAATCTCCATACGTACATAAGTAACAAGTTATATAAGCAACCGAATACAATGCAGAACAGTTCATGGGCTCACAATGTGACAGGTTTTTTTTTCCAGCAACAAAAGGCGTGCGAGATTTTCAGCGCCATTCAGGATAATGGAGGTTGGGAGAGATGCGAAACGGAAATGGGGCGTCTAACATGGAGTGCAGTTTATTCCCCATTCTATAAACCCTACAGTTTTGATGCTCTTCCCATGTACCAAATGAGTAGCTGGTTGACATTCAGTGGTATATAGAGCGATAGAACTAAACGATTTATCATTATTTATTCAGACCACTGCATTTGTTAGTAAAATATGATTATTTGGTGGTGATCCACCAATCCTTTCATCGTTCCACTGTTGTACTTAGATTTCTCAAACTGACATGGAATGAGGTCGTCAGTTAGTAAAATATACATATATTACTTCGTTATCCATGTTTATTATATTACTTGGTCATTATTCAATTTCAAACACTCTTTGTCACACATGCTCTTAACGGCGTGAACTGATACCATCGACCATGTGCATTCGAGTTGTTCTCATATTAATTAGCCCATAGAAAATATTGAACATGAAATCAACGCCGATCATAAAACACGGTCATACAACGACACGAGCGCTGCTGTTTAGCGGCAGGAACAGGTAGAATGAAGAATTTTCCGCAACCCAACCTCGGACGTTATGTAACAATATAAATTAATAAACACACACAATGATCGCAAGCGATAACTATCTCTCTGCGCGTCCTGTTGCGATTTCAATCTCTTACGCGTATATATACGTTCAAACTCGCAAAGCAGTTTCCTTTTGAAATTTCCTATTGTATAATAAACGGTATATATGTATGTATATGTACATAAAATATGCACGAGAACACAGAAAATCTGCAATCCATTGAGAATTGTAGAGATTGTTACGATACGTTTCACTTATAACAATTAGCCAATACCAATGCCTAAATAAAAGGAAGGCATCACGACTGTGCAACTGCATATTTTTATTTACCTAGCAATAATGCGTCGTTATTAACACTGGATTACGTAATGTGCCCGGTGATTTTCTTTAATAACAGAAACAACATTATTATTCGACGAGAATTCTCCATATAATAATATGATTTCGCAAACAATTACATATACATACATATATATGTATGTTTACACAATTCTAAGATAGAATTAAAAATATTATATTTCTTTAATTAATACCAAGGAACGAATAGATAGTTAAACGAAAAAACTGCTCTAAATCCCAATATATATTTATGATATACGCTTATGGTACTGTTCATTGTAAATCCATAGCTTCGACGCTTCCTCAATGTTAATTACGTTCAAATTGCAGTATAGTGAAAGATTTGCGTGTGAAAAGTTCACAATTAAATACTTCATTTTCAATTCTCACAACTTCATTTCTCGAGTAAATATTTTACATTCTATTACAAGTAAAAATATTTTTTGTCAAGTATGCGTTAATAAAAAAATAGAACACTATTACTTATCGATTCAGGCGACATTTTGCCTCCTTCAACTCTTAAATAATTAATATCGCCCTACTGTAGCATGCTTTATGCACTTTGACGTCCAATGGAACGCACACATACAAACGTACACCCCTTGACGACCAAGGTGGATCGATTGGAGCGACGAGCCCACTGCGATGTGTTCACGGTGTTCCCGTGCTTTGATGTTAAATTCAATTTTTATTCCATCTCACTGTATGCATTACTTAAGAAATTTTAGTAATATTATTGAATTAAGGACACATTCACAAGAGGACAAAAATAGTTTCTGAAAGTGTTCACATTTTAGCTAAAGGATTAAAGAGTAACACGTGTTACTATATTTTATCCGTCAAATATGTGTTCAAATTTGTTTCTACTTCTATTCTATAATAAAATGATATCTATGTAGGCAGATATTTTTTGGTGTAATATCTACCTGCTTTATATGTATCCTATTGGTAATGAAAATTAAAATATTCAAAACTTAATTACTTACTAAGCCGAATATAAAGCTATTAACTGCTCTAAAAATCAGACGAGATTGCCTTTTTATCGTCGTCTTGACATTCGAATACAACATTTTTACAGTCAGTCATTTTCGCAGTTGAACTATTGCTTTAACGTTCATTATGCGTTGCTTATGTCAGACATATAAATATATATATATCTATATACACATTATATGGAATTTCATTGAAACGTATGCCAAAATGTTTGAGAGAAGAGCGTACTTGGATAACTCAAGGTGATATAACACAAATATATGTATTATATTATGCATATCACAGTATTATGTATGTTACAAAAGTGCACATCCCAGTGATGGACGTAGATATTCCAGTGTTAATGGCAGAAGCGCGAAGGAACCTCTTGTTTGTAGGTTACGAAAATATCCACCTGTTGGGTTTCGCCATATTTTAGAGTGTTATAGTAGAGTGTAGCATAGTATTATAACCTACTATTACCTGATACCTCCATCCATTGTGTACAATGGAAGTAGATAACAATTTCCGTGCGGTAAAAGAACAAAAAACACAAATTATTTCTGTAAGAACTTCGGTTCTATGCAATGATAAAATGTACCGCAATTTTATACAGAGCGTGAACAATAATTTTCACAAAGGAAATGTGTATTGAATAATACTCAGAGATCCCTTAATTATTGTTCTGATGTTTCTGTTCCACGGTTTGTTTGTTTTTGAATTGGTATGTTTGTATCTAATTGGAATAGCTTTGTTTACATTATAACGTGCTATTGCTGTTATACCGCGGAAGCTCTCGCACGGAACACGACTCCATGTGTTATTAATACGGGCACTTGTTCACACATACAATAACAATTTTATCAATTGATATCGTTTATCAAGGGACTGATAGTAAAGTTATTCTTCTTGCTCATGTATTCAACGCCATCGGCATGGTGTCACGATATCGAAATTAAATGAGTTTTTTTTTCGTAGTATTCATGGACTCTACTGACCTGTCTAAAACGATACTCATGTTCTTGTTTAGATTCGCCTTAAGGTCTTTGCGGGTGTACTGGTGCTGGGAGGGGGGCGACGGCACGGGCGGCTGTCCCGTGGCCGGCGCTCTCTTCCCGATGAGCACCCGCAACTCGGCCATCAGAGTTTGCACCATGCGGACACGACTGGCTGCCAGCGCGCCACCGACGCTTGTGATGTTCGACCATCGGTCACCCGTGGACAGCCCTGCCAAGAGCCATTGGCTCGTGTGTTGCATCGACACTTGACGTCACCGCGTCACCGCGCTGCCGCCGCACGTGATGCTGGACGGGGCATCGGTGTCGGTGCGGGCGTCTTCACGAGACGCATGCGGACTCCGCACTGTGGGCGTCTTCATTGGTGGCGTGCGCGTTCTACGCTCGACCTCGCCGCTTTTTATAAGTGCCCGATGAGCGCGCAAGGTGGTGTATTGCGAGACCGTATAAATTTTCCGTTTATATTTAGGCGCGAATAGTGGCCACGCTATTCACTATAATAGTAAGCGTGCGGTGTCATAAAAAATAATTTACACCCAACCAGTCCGATATATTATCGAATTATGAACAATGCATGTGTTGTATGCGTGCCAATTCTCCTAAGCACCATATCATGCCACTTGAAGTATTTTTCATTACACAGACAATGGGGTGATGATGACACGCACTTCCATAATTTGTTATAAATAATTGAAATATAGGTCAGTTGCAATGAATCACAAAGGCTGCGAGAGAAAATGGGGTCATGCGAGCATTGTTCGGTTTCTGAACGAGTGTAGAGGCTAAATGGAACGCTCGTACACTTCCGAAGCCGAATTAGACCAAGGTCATGACATGTTGTGAGGAATTCCAATTTCGCGCGAATGCGATAAAATAACGAGAACGGATGAGAGGTGACAAAGCCCTTGCATTCGTTATTTCTAACAGCAAGAACGAGCTCTCACAATTTTCCTGTTCAAAATAATAAGCTTTGAAAGTGAATTGTGTAAGAAGGCATTTAACACGGTGGTACAGACGGCATCACCTGACACCGCCACAGGAAGTCCGTACCGCCGAGCGCACGACGTACCAAATCAGTAATGGAGCGAAAAATACAAGTCGCTGCTTGATATGGCAAAGTTTGAACAACTTTAATTCTTTGTAAGGTATTCGACAAGTTCCAAAATATGAAGTCTTGACAGTGAGAAAGATAAAGTTTGCACGACATGCAATAGAACAAAACGAACACGTCCAAAAGACACAAGTCAGATATATAGTCGGAGAAACCAACTAAAGCGCTGATTCATTGTAACTGGTTTTAATTTTACGGGTTAAAGTTAACTCAACCTTTGAGCTCGCGGAAGATTACGGACATCGCGTGAAAGTACAATAATATAACTGGTTTTTTTTTCCGAAGTATTACTATGGACTGTAATTATTGTCTGAAATTAAGTTATTATTATTATTACCATTAACTTTCAGTAAACATATTCCTAAATCTCTATAAATAGCATACATATATATTTGAAGTATACATATATAAAAGAAACAAAACACGATCACAAATTTGCTTTTTTACGCAATACAGACAGACCTTCTGGCTTTTGTAAGGGACTACTCAACTGGTTTTATGAGCGTATTTATAAATGGGCAGGTATAAATAAATGCAAACAAAACAAAAATGCTCAGCGGCGGCAACAGCTGGTCCGCCTTGTTTCGGTGGTAGGCAACGAGATCATTCGAAATGAGATTTTCGTAATAAAATATAAAGTACCTATCGTGGACCTATCGGGTATGGATTTTAGCGTATCTAAAGCAGCGTACCAACTAGTTGTTCCAACTAGTAAGCGTACCGGTAATCCTATTAGTTACACACATAAAAACCAACGCTCGGCGATTGAGCAAGTGACAAAACGTACATTTATACTGTCCGCGAATCCACACGGCCGTTCAAGATTTGAACGAACGAGGTGTGTACACTCCTACGAAATTATAAGACTTTCTCCCATCGCAATGTTGAGTTTGAGATTGGATCAAGATTGTCGGGGCGCAATCGTCAATCGTGAAAAGCAATGCCTCCTACGCATAATACGATGTGCAATGGAGGGTTGCAATTACCTGTAGTGTTATTCAAACTGGGAACTAATCAAGGTTGAGTAAGTTGTTCTCTTAAGCCTTAAGAAATTGAACCATTTATCATTTCGCGGTACAATATTAGCAACTGTCCATTGAGAATGGGAACGCGAATAATAATGGTGTAAAATAAAACTAAGGAAATGTCACAAAACATTCTATAGGGAACGGAGTAGGGCCATTAAGATTATATAGGACAGCAAAAGGCACAAAAGATCTACGGCTCGCGATTACCGTCGCGAATTTATAAATAGTAAATCACTAGGTAGGTATTCAAAGTGTTAATTTCAAGTCGGAGGTCAAAAGATGTCGTGTAGCGATAATAAAGCTAGCAGCTACCGAGCGACACCGACTTTCACCGTCATGCTCAGCTAGAGATGCAGAATGATTACTTGAAATGCTATACAGACGTGTACATGGTTTTTGACGTCATCGGCGTACCAACACAACGCGTGCAAGCGACTCCCTTGAGTGCTAATTGCATGCTCGATTACCGCGATTTTTGTTATCAATACAAAACCACAGTACAGACAATGGCGGAAACATTGCTCGCTTTCAAATTAAATTAGCACAAAAACACTGTGAGAACTGTTCGTAAATAAATAAAAAGACTTCGGGTCGAGAACTCGGAAGCTTGACCCAATTTGCTTTTGTATTAAGGCCGATGCCGTGTTTGATGCGTTTTGATACTTACAAGTGGTGTCTCAGATGGTCCTCCAGGGTACCTGGGGACGGATGCCAC
>DVPR01002014.1:0-10055 GCA_018239345.1 Oxynetra stangelandi | reverse complement strand
ATCTTTGACATTATGTTCTGATAATATGCAATCCTCTTTGATACTGTTGATTACAATTTAATTGAAAAACATGACCGGGCACATGTCAATAGGTCACTGTACCTAGAACGTCTAGAATATTCTTCATCGCCTTTACTTTTACTCTACTTTAATACAGATTATTGAGATATAAGCCTAGGACCCAATCCATCTGAAAACGGATAATAATTTACAATTACCCAAAGTGACCAATGTCGAACGCTTGGTGAGTCCTCCAAAGCACGGAAACGCTAATTCCAATTTATCTCCAGAGATTATTTCGAAGATTAGTCTGAAAAGGCTGGAATAAGTTATAATTCTCAAAAGAACTGTCAGTGTTTTCATGATTTCTTTCAATTGTAATTAGTCTTTAAAGCTGGAGACGAATGAAAATATAAAGTTCAAATTATATGATGTAAATTTGAGAAATTAAAATTTGAGATCAAGAAAATCGTAGACTAATAACTTAACGACAACTCCAACAGTGAAATACTTATGAAACTTTTAATTAGTAACGTTATTTATTTCGCTAATAACTCGGTCGTATTTTCGCGCTGCTACGGATCTAAATGTTTCACTTCATTGCGCCATATTGAATAATTCTAGGTATGTTTCTATAGAAATAAAACTATTGGTAGTTGTGGGTCGTTTACGTGGTTCATATACACACGGTCTAAAAGTACACAGATGAAATGTTGCCACGGAGGTAACGTGTTTTATCAATAAAAATAATACATTTGCTCGTACAAAATTACTCGTTTTATAATTTTATACATTATCTTTTTAAATCTCTCACTAAGTGCGGAGGCAATATTCTCATATATGAAGTTAGTTGCCTGTTGAGCATAAGCCCTCGTGTTATATAAAATCTTAGAAACTTTTTACAACGTGATATTGAAAACGTGTCGTCTTGAGCATACAAAATGAAAATTTAATCCTGAAGCAAGACGTTATTCAAGGATTTGAAGCTTAACAAAACAAAGGCTTATTGTACTTGATATTTATTGCAGTACACAAGCGCTATTCTTATCCAATTGTTTGTGAAAAATAAGTCCTTGTGTTGTGATCGTGGACAAGTGAAGGAACTTTTTACATGTTATTGAAAACGTGACTTCCTTGCCATGCAAACTGATTTTAAGCCGTTAGCAAAATTTAAACAAGGAGTTTTCATCTAGCAGACGTTTTATGAAAACAATCGTTGAATAAATTTTCCTGTCATACTACGAAGCCACTTCAAATAATTAGATTTCTATATAATATAAGCTAATGTTTGTCTGTCTGTCGATATCGCAATGTTGGAAATCATATCTTGTGTTTCGCCAATATCGTAACATTGACTGAATCATTGACATGAATATCAATATTTGAAGGGACAGGTATATTTGAACGCTCAGAATTGATTACACTTTCTTTATTTTTAATTTGATATGATGCTCTTTATGCAAAAAGAGCAAAAACAAATTATTTAATCTAATGATTTATCCAATTAAACGTCCTTTGATCTGTATCTTATATATGACTACCCTTAAGTTGCTGGTTTTTTAAAATAAATAATTCTACAGGCGTGTGCGGCACACGTGTTTGAATAAAAACAATTGTAAAAATCCTTCTTGTGTTTTATGAAAATCTTATATGGTGTAAGGGTGGAGTTACATAGATATATAGGTACATTATGTTTTAGTTGAATTGGAAAATAAAATATATGTCAGCATCACTATAAAAATAAAGTTAATATGGATATGGATTTGTGATCTTTATGATCTCTTTGTTTCACACAAGTGTAAGCGATATGGTGGAAACAACACAGACTAATGAGAAGTTAGATTGAGATCGGGGTCACTGGAGTATTCGGTCATTAATCAACCAGAGGGTCCTACCACGCGCTTTCGATCGAGATTTATTTTCTCCGGTATACAGTATAAATCTATCCTACCGATTGGCTTTCGTCACTCAATTTTGTTTTTATGTTTTGCAAACATTTTTTGTTCGATTGCAACTTTAAAAATTTCAAACTTATCGTGCTTTACGTTTTACATTACAATATTTTTTAATTAGAAACGTATAATGAAACGAAATATGTTTTATTTAATATTACTATGTTCTGAAAATAAATGTAGTAATTTAGGTGAATAAATTAGGATAGCATTCAGTACATGTGAACAGTAAATCGCGAAATCAATGATTTTAGTTAGGGCAAAAGGTTCCAGTAAACACTAGAGAGTCTGTCTTGAGGGTCTGCGAGAGTTTTAAAGAGGAGTACGTTTAAGGATTTATATTGATAATAAAGTGAATCGATTGCTGAGCGTGTTCAGGGAAGTTCTAAATATTTATCACTAGCGGCTACCGGTGCTTAAGCAAAACGCTAGTCCGAAGCCGTTTTAAAAACGTATGCGCACAAGAACGGGCACTTCAGAAGCTACAACCTGTTAAAATGTAGCAGTAACAGTGTGCGAAGTTTATTTTGTAATAGCGTTTCTGCATTCATTCATAATATTATACTTAGTAAACAAACCGCCCCATTTGAGAAAACTGTTAGTATTTTCTTGTACCGCACAAAAATTTCGATTCACGATCGTGGAGACATTAGAAATGAGAATGTAGTTATCTATGTGCCGAGTGTAAGCTTTTTTTACCGACTTGGACGCGTTAACGTAAACTATAATTTATATGGAATAGTATACAGCACCATCTGGTGAAAATTATATGAACTTTTAAACAACTAATCACGTGCGTTAACGCACTAAAGATCGAGTCGGAGTTGCTCGACACCGAAAGCCTAAAAACTCGAACTGGGCATTATTTTCTTAATATACTTAGGGTTGTCACTATAGCATTTACAACGTGAGGAACCTTGGTGCAGACTTATACGAATAAATATAATTTCCTAATAACTTTTTGCTATATATCGTTATCAGGCAATAAATATGTATAGAGTTTTTTTTTGGATTGCGGAAGAATAATAAATATATTATCCACTGAATAAATTTCAAACTTCAATTATTCAATACAACTTTTGCAATTTGCACCCTCGGCAGTGGCTTCGTCGCTTTCCTTTGCAACCTTTTTCTCATCTTTTAAAACTGTGATGAAAGTTAAATTGATTTAGTTAACAATATTGCAATTAACTTTTCGTTTGAATGTATTGGCAATTTCGTCATTATACACTTAATGTTTGGTAATATATTGTATTTTAATTCTTACACGCGAATTTAATTATTGACTTTATTATTTTATTTGAAGTTTGCATCATTTTTAGAATTTGAATTTTATTTTAGAACTGTCAAAACCCTTATACTACAATATATTGATAAACAGAAAAAGTAGGCAATTATTATTAATTCATATTATGCTTTTAATATTAGTTTGTTTGTTATCTTAAAATGGTTCAATGGAGTATAACGGATTTTAGATACGTATAATTATCTATAAAAACATCAAAATATAACAAAAGTGGTGTTGTTAATTTCAAACCTCTACCGCCTACTGAACAAACCTACTTTGTGTAAATATTGGCATATAGTATACATAGCAATATTCAATATTCTCATTGCAATATTCTTATGAATAACGACCGGATCCCAATTAGTTAGAACAAAGGTTGTTTGTATGGAGTAAGTGCGTCAGTGGATATAAGACACAGCGGTCGATTGGACCCTTATTTAAATTTAAATTGAAATCCTGTTTATTTTACTATAAGCAAGAAGCACATACTGAATTAAACGTAAAATCATATAGCCTACGAAATTGAAAACGATTTTTATCAGGACTACACTGAGTATATAATGAAATTCTACCTGAAGTTCTTCTAGGCATCACCTATGCGCTTAGTAACATGACAAAAATGATGAGACTGAACGCGTCTAAAATTTACCTAAAAGAAGATAGTGTTATTAGATAGTGTTTGTTATTGTACGTAAGTAATACATGTTGTGGTTCAATAAAATTGAAGTAACTTTTGATATTTGTCTCGGACAGTTCCAAAACGTATAAAATGTTGTCTGCAGGGAACACCGCACAGACATACTGAAAGTTTCTGCTAAGAACGGATATTCGTGTGGGTTTCAGTTTCTTTGTTTTCAGGGCGAATGTGTCGCCAGTATTTTGGAAAAATATTGCGGGACACGATACGATAAGATCTAATGTGAGCATTGGTTTGTTAATAATGCAAAGTTGGCAAAATATATATGCAACGTCATAGATATTTGTATTCTGTGAGTACAATTTTTTTTATAAAAATGAACGTTGATTTTACAAAAATATTGTTTAATTAGCAGTAGTTGAAATCGCAATAGGATTTAATACTAAATCTAAAATTAATAAGTGGCGAAGCGGTCTACGCTAGTCAATGTATTATTGAATAATATATATAAAATGAGAAAGTCAGTATAAAAAAAGGTATTTTTCTAAAATGGAATATCCATTGAAATATCGTGTCAAGCATGGTTTCTCCTACAAGTAGAAACACAGAAGTGGCAAACGCTGAAAGCAGTGTACGGATAGACCATTTTACTTAACCGGGCTCTTGGCGTTCTCTAGAAATTACATGTCAGGATGGTGTTGGGGAAAACAAGAAATGTTTCTAGAATTTTCATGTGAACTGACGAACGGGCGCTCTCATAAAGAGTACGCTTTGCTTTGTACATCTTTTCGCCCACGAGATTTGACCGTTAAAGTGATTTTGATTAAATAAAAAAAATTGCGTCGTCATTATGTATATTGATTTTATATACTAAATATAGTATTGCATGCATTTTTTTTTACATTTATTTCACCTATTATTTTAACATTTATATACGAAAAAAATTATCTTATTATTTTTATTACTTTTCCTTTTCATATCTATTTTGTGTATTCTAATAACACTTAGGCTTAACAATTTTCCAAGGATTTCGTAACTTACGAAAAGGGATGCATTAAACCGTTTTGTTAGGCAATCGCCAGTCAATTGAACGCCTTACCGCGTCAAAAGTCTTTCGTGTCGGGTCGCAACCTCAATAAAGGTTTTCAAAGGGTCGAGCACTCCCTTCTGTGATGCTCTGCGCTGATTACCCTTTGCGGTCCGATCAAGAGCGTGAGCAGCTTTCGACAACGCTTCCACTGAAAGTGCTCCGTATATACGGAGGTTATAATTAGCGAAGTAATTCAAGACCGTTATAAATTTAAAAGCAATAAGTTTATTTAAGTCTTTAGTATCCTTTTTTAAGTTTAATTACGTTTATAATCAAATATGGTCTGCCCGATTGTTAGGTGCAATGGACTATTGTCTCCGATCAGAGGTCAAATACAGGATATTTTGCTCAGCATGCCAATGTTAAAAAAATTATCATCAATTATCATTAGTGTAACCTTTCTTGCACCTCTCTAGGAGTTTTGCATAGATAACTTTAAAAATAACTATTAAAGTTGATTGTACTCTCAATATATAGATAAATTGAGGTTTGATAATTTTTACGTTGATTGACTCGGTGATAAAGGGGTTAGTTAAGCGGTCATGTGTTCGATTCCCAGGCAAGACAAATGTTTGTGTGATGAGCTCAAGCATTTAATCTATGTGTGATTATATCAAAGTGTTTTATGTAAACCTATATATGTAATTTGAGACTGCTTAGTGACGATAGCAGTAGCACTGCCTGCTTCGGGTGATCGTGTTTGGAATGTGACCCAACATATTAATTTATTTATATTTTCACTAAAAAGGACAAAAATCACGCCAAGTCTCCTCAGCTGAGTCCGCGTTCTGACTAAGTATTAGCTTAATAAAGCATGTAAAATAACAATTCACATGAGATCTCGTAAACATTTAACAAATGAATTAATTTATTTGAAATCTGATAAAGTTTTTTTTGGTACATCGTAATTTACCTCTTCAGTGTTTATTTATTTATTTATTAAATACAAGAAAAGTACATTTTTTAATCGAAACGAAAATGTTCTCTGTTAGTTAATAGTTAAGCGTTAAGTAGTCGTACTCTGTTATTCGTTAAACCTCGTCAGAGACCATAAAGGCGGTTAAAGCCCCCGACACTGAGGTTGGTCTAATTAACCCGCATCTCCACGAATTCGTATAAGAGCAACGTGGTGGTGGTGAAGTATGTATCAGGTGGGTCTATACAAAATAATTCTCGCTAATTCTTGAGGTATTACAGCTTATTCCTAAGGGAAATCCATAACATATATCCACATATCTGACCGTTGATTCGATGTCAATCCTATTTAAGGTGAAAGCTTAACGAGCTTTATGTATTCAATTTTCGAAATCTAATATACATTAAAATGTAGTAAATTCGAATATATGATTTTGCATGCACTTACATGGCATAGCGGAGGTTTTGTATATACATAGTTACATGTGTGTGTCTGAGCGTGTATTTGTGCATAAATGTACAAATCTATGTGTTCATATGAGTTTATCAAATAAAGAATACATGTCATACGATGAACGACTTGAGAAAAATCTATGACGTTGTTAACGTATTACCGTCCTCGAAAGGTTTTATAAATTAATTTTTTACCATAACGCCATCATGCACTTCTGCTATTTATATGGCCAACTCAGTCTTTTCTGTTCACCGTACTTAGACGGATTACCCTTAGAAAGAAACGACGAGTTTTGAAACCGTTTGAATTTTTATTTTTATATATAAAGTTTAAATGTTTACCGTAACAGCATATTAAAAACAACTAACGTGTCAACTGCGTGATAATAAACTTGTTAATGGACGTATCACAGTTGGAACTCCCGTACATCATACATTACGAGTTTCCAAGTAATTAATGAATTGATGGGCTCATTAATAGAGTTACAATGTACCGATAATTACCAAAGCCCTTAGTCCAGAGGCAGTAGTGTGTCGTAAACGATCTGTCACGTTACCAAGTCCCTTTCATTAGGGCTCCCGGGGAGAAATGCATAATTATTTGGTCTTATAATAGGTTATAGGAATGCTGATAGTAAGAGGACTTACATAAAACAGTAGTCGTAATCCATGACTGAGTTATTTATGTATAATTTGAGAAAGACGTTTAGAATTCTGTTACATTGCTAAAAAGCACTACTAATTAATACTATTACATATTTGTTTGAATATATACTAATATTATAAAAAGCTTCAAGTGTTTTGAAAGATTTACCAAAATCAGCAGTCGCTAAATTTTATATTATTTTGTAGTACTTTTTATAATTTTTTTTTAATTTTAAAACTCATATTTTTAACCATTATTCAATTTTAACTGATCCCCGCAGATAATTTTTTGTTTTGTTTGGTTAATTTGATCGGTCCCCAAATGCGAATTGTTATTTTGAAATACGAAAGGTTACGGTGATTTAGATATCAATTTCAGATACGAAATTATTAATGGTCGTTCTAAAGGCACGCCCATCTCGCAGTTGCGTTTTTGTAGAAAATATCATTTGACATCGAAACCCTAAAAAGCAATCAGTTAATTGAAATTACTTTATCAATATGAAATATATCAGATTGTAAACAATTTTTCACGACTAACTTTGGTACCTACTGCTAATCCTGGTGAAATATTGATGTTGTTTGACAGTATAGTATATTATTTTAAGTAATCATGGATCTGCACTGTTACCACCGAATAGTTTCTGCACAAAGGTATGTAGATTTGCCAGTAAATTTATTAACGCCCACCTGCCCAATGTTAATTGAGATATTTTACTATGACTCAACTCAACATGGCGTATGTAAGATTTGCTACAGATAACTAAACTAAACCATTAGTTCTCCCGATCATCAGATTTCCTAATAGAAGTTCTTAACATATAAAATAAAAACCTCAAACAAACTACAAGCCCAACTATTTTGATAACCACTTTAATCATACTCCACTTGAAAACATTTTATACAAATAATAAAAAAGGTAGATAAAAGATAAAAATTAATTCCACTGAAACCCTAAAATAAGTAGGACCAATACTAATGTACCAAGAAAATTACAATGAAAGTTGTAACATCCAAACAGTTTAATAAAGCAGAAGTAGTTTTGCAGAGTAAATAGTAAGATGTTAACGTTACTAGTAGAGTGCTTGAAACAAAGAGTGGAAATTTGCAATAAGCTAAAATGTTCAATGAAGCGCTCGGTCGCGTGCCGACAAGTTCTCGAAACGGAGCGCTTCTTACAATATTTACACAAATGATTTCGAAATGCTTCTCACTTTCCTCTAATTCAGAATCAGTTGAAACTAAAAACGTTTCATTAAAATGTCCTTATATTTCAAAGGCAGCTTTTCAAAATTCAAATGTAGTTTATAGGCGTTTAAAAATTGTTCCTATGGTTCCAGCATTTATAAAGAATGGATGATGAAAGAATGACAAAGGAGATATACAATGCGAGTGCTGATGGACGTAGATGCCGAGGGAGGCCAAGACTCGACCAAATAGGTCAGGCACTAGCTGATGAAGAAGTCAAGACCCTCCGAAACCGGCGTGTATGCATGAAGACACTGACGAATGTAGACGAAGCACGTCAAGTTTGAAGGACCGAGATCTACAGCACGCGGCGTTATTTATTTTAAAATGTCTAAATATCTATTAGCTCACTCCTTGCACACCGAGACAGCTTTTAGTCTTCTTACAAGCTTGAAATTTTGCATGCAAGTAACGTTTTCTATATGAGTTTTTATTAGTTTTAAAATAGAATTAAACAGTACATGTCTTGGCACATGTCTGATTTGTAAGCGATGTGTCAACTAGAAGATAGTTATGATCCATAGAAATCTAATATATACCTACATATGTGTATAGGCTTTAACACGCTTGAGTCGTAAAAAGATACTTCTGTTCGGTCCAATCTAAAATTATAATGAACATTATAAAAATATGAAACAATTAATGTTAATTATAAAATGAGATCGTCTAATACGCTTCAAGCAAATCACCGCAGTCGTCTAAGTGCGCCGCGAATACGGGAACATTTGCTTCTTGATAAACAAAGTCACTGGCATATTGTACCAGGCACATAATAAATGTAATTACTGTTAGGAGAAATCTCCAGTGAGTTGAGTAATTAAGAGATGGCAATTTGTGTGAAGCCGTACTAATGTGGCTTCGCATGTTATATCGTTATAATAATCTAATTAACATTAACATTTTTATCTAGAATCTGAATTACTGTAATTCTTTTGCAATATGATTATTGAGATATAATAGCTCGTATAGCGATATTAATGCAATCACGATAAGGTGTCTCATTACAAGGAATTCATAATGTATAGAAAAAATGGTGGAAGGTAATATCTGCTCCCCAGAGTTTCTATATCTCATCACATATCTATATGTGATTTAATATCCCAAATAAAAATATGTACGACTAGCATTTTCCAATTTGTTTGTATATTTTTGGTATTGGTATATAAATAAGTAAATAAAACTGACAAATCTAAAAATATGATGAATTATTTCTTAACACATAAAAAGCTTCTCAAAAATGTAATAGTTTAATTTGAGTCTTAAAAATACTAATGAATCCAATCCGAAATAACAGAATATTAAGTTATAATTACGGATAATAAATTAAAAATATTGAGTTTTAAACTAAATTTATACACGAATAATGAGATAATAAAGAATTTTGATAATATATTTTTTCCTTTAATATTTATTTGCCTTCTACGAAGTAATTCTTTACCACGAGTATACATGTAATAATACAATAGAATAATTCGATGCCCATACAGTTATTTTCCTTACACTTATAACGTTAACGTTAGTTATTAACAATAGAAGAATTCGAAGGCCATACAGTTTTTTTGTTTACACTAACAGCTGTAACGTTAATAATTAACGATTACCAGTAACGTTAATAATGTAACAAATTATTTACCGACTACTGTTTGATCAAATTAAATCAGCTATTCATTTATTAATCATATGTTTTTGAGTGCCGTGAGCGAAAAATGAAAAAAAATTATGGTAGGAAAAAAAAATTCCCATGCAGCGTCCTGTGCTATCAACCGTCGATATACGCGTATGTACAATGAATAAACTTGTGATAATATTAATAAATAATAAGAAACG
>DVPR01002013.1:0-10055 GCA_018239345.1 Oxynetra stangelandi | reverse complement strand
ATTCCAAGATATTTATATATAACATTCTCATTGACACATATTGCGTTATTAATATAAAGTTGTATATGTATTGTATTGACAATTTATTTAACATATCTTCCGCTATAGCCTAATACAACTCGCTATCAAGCCCTCCTAGTCCCTGTACCGAATTGCAAATAAACTAAGGCAACCATTACAAAAATAATTTTAATTCATACACGTATACTCATTAAGTCGATGTGACCTGAATACCAAAGTCATAAGTAGCTTTTGTATTCCAATAATTATCCATTCGGTAGTCGAATGTCCCACTTAGCTATCTATATGTAAAAGACAATGTTGCATTCAACGATTTATATCTTTATCAACAGTTATATTCCCAACACTAATCGAAAATAGTGGCTCCCAACTTACAACGTCGAACTCGCAACTGCTCAGCTTCAGTTCGTAAATTAATTTTGCGGTTTCGAAATTTAAAGGTTGCAACTATGATGGTATATAAATAGTGAAATAATGTTACGTATAACATAATAAGCATTGTGTTTATATTTCGACGTGAAATGAATTTAACTTCATTATTAAATTCAGGGTCATATATACTTTTTGGAAATATGTCAACGTGATAATGTTACGGGAAAATTTTAAATTACTGTCAGGCTATAATTTTTATTTAAAGTTCTATTTAAAATAACATATAAAGTACTCTCTAATATTAGCTATAATATGACATTATAGTACCAATTTTATTATTTATTTATATTTAAATATTGCAATGAAATACTATATAAATTATACATCGTCTAACATACCAATGTTACTTAAGAGGGCGGTGTTTTGAACGCAACAAACAAAACGCTTGAGAAACGTTGCCCTAGCTCTGGCGTCTTGGATTGAAACAGCTAATGGCAGTTATTACCGGCTACCTCGACGAAAAAGTGCATTAGTGTAGCGTAAGTGGGATAAAACTATTTGAATATACAGCTTAAGTAAAGCGCTGTGAGTGCTCGAACCACTTAACAACATAGAACGATTCGCCTCATTTACTGTAATTACGCAAGCTCCACTCACTTCAGTTTTGGGCGAGTTAGAATAAGCCACATCAGATGGCATGGAAATGGCGAGCTACATCTCGGTGCCTGAGATTTACTTGATAGGTCAGTATCATATATGTTACAATTTATTAATATTTTTGCAAATAAATACTATATATTATTAGGTAGAATTATAATTTTACAGTGGCGATGGTTTTTATCAAAGCAAACATTTGTGTATGAAGAAGATTTATCAGATAAACTCTAACACTATATTAAGATATACAAAACTTATATAATAGTTAAACAAATGTATATAAGAAAACAACGTTTTGCATACATAGGATACGTAAGATGAGAGCACAGCTGTGCGCCCCAGTACGTCACCAGCCTGCTATTAAGGCACGTCTGGAAACGTTTAAGTCATACGCGAACGATCGAGTCTATAATTTGCGACAACAGATCGCTACGTCTTGATTTATTTGCATAAACAACAGTACCGAATAATCTGTTATTATCGACGTTTGGCATTAGTTCAGGGTTTTAAGTTATGTTTTACTTGTATATAGACTCATATTATCAACTCTTAGGGTACCATGGGTATTGCTATAAAAGCAAGTTCTCGCTATACTATTAGATATTGTTAATATCAATAACTTAGGACTAGGACTAGGTTAGGACTTAATATACGTATAGAAAATGGTAGAATGATTGAACGATTGAATAGATAAAGAATGAAATTTTGGCAAATTTTTATTCGAGATAGTACTTCTATTGTCAATGTTTTGAATTTTCCAAACGCTGGTAGAGAGAGTTAAGCTATTTTATGAGAAGCTACTCCATTTTTATATCAAAATAAAGTTAATACTCGTAGAAGATGAATTTATTATACTAAATCATACGACTTTACTAATCGATACGGATATAATTCGACTGCTCAATGCTAGGAATATTGAATGGGAACATAGAACTAACTGAAAGCTTTCTACTAGCATGGAAATCTTCAATAATAATAAAATTATTATTTAATATTTATTTGAAATTATCATTTTACTTGAAACACCAAGTGCGATTATTCTTGCCGATCATTATTAAAATTATGGACAAAATTCTTAGATACATAAATAATATATCTGTTCACGAAGAGATGCATATTGCTTTCGCACGTCTGACTAGCAATAAATAAAGAATATGAATACAAAATAAACATCGCACATTACAAGCTTCGGATTTCATGAACATTGTGACACTTGAAAATGAAAATTTGTAATAATTTGTAATTGTAATTGAGACGGGACGACATGGTGCAAGACATAAAATTTTACGACCGTTGTCACTCCTCGTGCTTTACGATATGGGCTAAAATATGCTTTGGTACATTACTAGGAACCTCCATCTCGTTCATAATGAATTATTTATTTGCCAATTCCTCCTTGAAAATTACATTTCAACCTTCCCTTTGTCTGAAGTGCAGGTTGAATATAAAGTTTTAAGGTAAAACTGCTTGAGACATTGTAAATCTCGAGGAATGGCCCATAAATACTTGCTAAGCGCTTATTTTACTTTAAAATATTATGTATCCTGAGGTCATTCCCGTTTCGTTACTTTTAATGACTCTATTTGTAAAATGATACGTGTATTTTGGTATTCGTGATAATGCTAAGAGTCACTAAGTATGTTTTCAATGTGGATCGACGGGAATATGTACGAGTATGTGCCGAGCTTCTTTAGTTCGAAACAAATATTAATACATATTTTTATTTAAATAAATTAGTTTATCTCAAAAGGAAAAAGTATTGATACATTATAAAAAGTATATAAAGCAAAATAGCGATCTTCTTTGGTAGAAATCTGCATTTTATGTAAAGGTAAATATGTAATTTTTGTAAACATTTAAATCGTATTTAATAATCATACGAACTGTATACACAAAAACTAGATGATATATCTTTATAGACATCAATCAACATACGACGCAGCTTATATTGTTGCGGTGAATTGATTTTTACTGGATGGATTGTAAAATTAAGATAATTAGACTAGACAATGTAGCCGACTAAAACTAACCCATCCAGCATTAAATTAGAGTGTGATTTAGCGGTTTCAATTACGAGGTCAATGGGTGCTGGAGCAAAACATTAATTAGTTACAAAGACGTTTATTTGCACAAATACTACACATTACAATAAATAATTAAAATAAATTATTAGATCAATCCATACGTTTGCCTTTTACAGCGTATAAACTTTGCAATCAATTATAATTATATAATAATACAAAATTATTTGTTATTCGTTAATTATTTATTACTAAAATTCAAATTTATATATGAACTCTTATTGACTATTACTTAATTTTTACACTAACACTAGTTGCAAATTATATTCCATTTAGCTATTTACGTTTTAGACAACACTCAGTATAAGTGCGATCTTCAATTACTACTTATTAGCGAGGCCTAAGATACCGTGAGTTTATCTCTCTAACTTAAAGTAAAAGGTTTCCTTTGAGTTCGTCTCTAGAGAGCGAAATTTACCTAAGGCAATAAAAACCATTCTTCCCTACACAGTTGTGATAAGCCGAATTCTCAGACGTCAAATGCAATATTCAAAGAAAGGGCACTCACTTTCATACAACCGGTGCCGTTCCCGAGGCGCACCTAACTAACCGTGATAAGAGTCAAAGTAGGGGGATGTGTTCTGAAACTTCAAAACTAAACATGTCCAGTACACCGAGAGCTCTGCTCAGTTGGCTTTCTCATAAATATTAGAGGTCTCGATATACCGTACAGAATTTGAAGTAGCGCTCATCGTAATAACTTATAAATATTTATATCAAATAAGAAAAAAACATAGTGCGAATGGAAAGAGATCATTAGTGGTTTGAAATATTTTTACATCTAAGTAACCAACTGCAAATTGCGATTTTTAGTAATGTTTAATGTCTTCTTTAATGTCAGGTTTAATTATGAACTACATTGTACCTTATTTCAACAACTAAGCTCATGTAATGTAATTCTTATCTCAAATAATAAATTGGCATGATCATTATCCCGTAAACGCAATGATCATTAAATTTTAGTGTTATGTGTATTAATATTCATTATCATCATCATGAACCCATTGCACGGTCCACTGCTGGACATAGGTCTCCTCTCGGAATGAGAAGGATTAGGCCATAGTCTACCACGCTGGCCAAGGACAGGTTGGTAGACTTCCCACACCTTAGATTTTTTTTCTGAGATGTGCAAGTTTCCTCACAATGTTTTCCTTCACCGACACAGCGAGTGATATTTAATGTTAAAATGCACATTGTAAAGAAAGAGGTGCGCGCCGGGTTTTGAACCCTGAAGTCCCAGTGCGAGATTCTTAACCACTAGGCTACCACTGCTTCTTGCTTCTTCTTCTGCGTATTTTTATTATTAAATGGTATTTGATATTTCTGTGTCGCCTATTTTATGTACGGCGTGTTCTATGTATTTCATTTTAATGTTTTGCCTGGCAAGCAGGCCGATGGGCCATCCGATGGTGAGTGGTCGTCGCAGAGGAGGTTGGAGGAAGGAGTTGAGTTTCTGTATTTTATGTCTATATATATTATGTATAATAATAATAATAATATCTTGGGACATCTTCACACATGGCCATCTGATTCCAAAGTAGGCACTTTAAGTTCCTGTGTTATGGTTACGGCTGATAAACTACTTATATACTTAGAAATATATATACTTAAATAGATATATTTTTACACCCAGACACAGAACAAATACTTCTGCTCGTCACAGAAATATTTTTCCCGGGTGGCGATCGAACCCAGGACCCCCGGTTCAGCGGTCAGGGTCACTAACCACTGCACCAACAGGCCAGTCAATGTATTTTCTGTGTATCAATAGTTTTTATATTCGTATACCGCTTACCCTTATCTATTATATTCCTACCCCTAACTACAATTGAAAGGTTGTCCAGAAGAAATCTCTTGTAAGCGATAGGACCGCCTTTTGTGTGAATTTCTCTGTTTACTGTAATGTTTATAATGTTCGCTACAATTTCATGTAAAAATGTTCAGTTATATTATTGGTGTACAACAAAAAATTATGAATTATATCGACTTAAATACGAAGTTACAATAAGTAGATCCCTATCTTTATATATGTCAGAAACTTTGACAATCACTTATAAACGCTCAAAACGTAACGCACATGAGAATACCAATGCTTACGTGAAAATTGTCAAAACATACGAGCCGTTCATGCAAAATAAAACAAGGAGAAAATGCAACTGAAACTAGGTAGTGGTACAAATAAATGTTAAAACAAGGGAACGTTCGAAGCACACATAAAATTTATTTATTATTGTTGTGCCAGCGCCGCACACGCACGTCTATTTCGTGGGAAAATTTATTGGTTGCCGATTCAGCTGTTATGTTAAGGTTCGCAGTTTTGGCGCACTGGTAATAATTATAATTGAATGTAATGATAAAACCGCGGATTTATATCACGAAAAAATAGATAATTGCGAACATAACACTAGGTTTGATACAAAATACGAAAAAAATGATACAAAAAAATGTTATTTGTCATTGTCAAATTCAACGTTAGAATCATTAGTATTAGTGGAAGTACGCTAACTGAAATTCTAACAGACATAGTTATATATTTATTTAGAAAACGTGCTAATATATGGTTTGGTACCATATAATACACAGTATATGAAATGAAAGTGTATGAATATGTAAAGTAGTACATAGTATATGAATTGAAACATTGGAAGCATATATAAAATTCATTAATTGCTATGCACTTGCCACAAACTGGCGTCTATTTTGCGGGCAAATTTATAGGCTGCTCATTCAGCATTATTCAAGTAAGGTTTGCGTTATAGTACATTTAGCAATTTGCTAATTAATTGTGTTTTCTCGTCATAAAGTCACCTGTTAAAATGTATTTATGGCTTTCATGAACACAAACATCATTTAACAAAGTTTAAACTGCTATTTTAAAATGTTATTAAATTTATTGGTTAATTAGACATTGATTTATTATTTGAATTATTTGATTACAACCTTCACATGCGAATCCGAATATAAAAATTCGAACAAATTCAGTTTTAATTGCATATTGTCGAATAGTATTGCTTAAAACCCATCAAGTGTTCATTTAGATTTATTGTACGGTGAATTTAATATTGCAGTGTTGGTTTACATATTGAATTCTGAACTACAGCCCTTCAATTACGCCACGCGAATGCCAAAAACGACACGTTTGTTCGAAAATATTACTCGCTTCTATTTCCAGTGAACTCTGAATATTTCAATAAATTTGAAGCAAGCTGCGCCTTCTTCAGGAAATAAAGAGGGTTGTGCATCGTAAACCTCAATGATACACGACGGCGTCTCAACAATAAAATAAAATCTAAACCTATGTGTTGTTATCGGGATGTTTGAAAAACAATCCTCCATTTCCCGTTGCACGCGGCATTTGTACAGACAGACGTTTTTATTCCGCGCGCAAAAAAAAAACTTATAACGAATGAAGCGATTGGAGCTGAGATTTCATTTGCGTTGTCATTTGCGAACTGTAATTCATTTTCAAAATTAAAAAAGTTTTATTTCAATTTCGTTTATAGTTGAAATATTATTTCTATAAATATAACATAGTGAATTGAATAAAGAATATCGAATACTAAATCTTAAGTGATACTTAATAAAAAAAAGTATATGTATTATATTTTTTTTTATCAGTTCTCAGAACTAGTTCATTGTTGATCATTTAACATTTTGAAACTACATAATTCGGGTAGATTTTTTGATTGGATAAATCATTATTTGATCAAATTCTCCTCAACTTTTGTTGAATCTAATGTATCTTTGTTTTCTATACTACCATGCTTAGTTCCAACGCAAAGTTAATAATCAAAAAAGATATTGCAACAGCGTACTCCATTTTTGAGAGTAATAACGATTCCCCCGAGCACCACACCCGGCATGCTGTTATGTTCTACAGTACAGATACTCAACCTATGAGAATACTACGAAGCAAAATGACCTCGGAATTCTTCATAAAGAATAATTATAACAATATCACAATTCTTTCAATGTACGGATATGCATACCCTGGATGTGTATAAGACCTTAAGGGGGGAGGTAAACCACCAAACAAAAGCAATGAAAAAAACAATGCAATTCTTTCAATGTATAGTGTGAATAATTATGAGCATACAGGCATCGTGATTTAACGACAGTTAGAACAGAAAAACATATAATACTTAATAAAATATCAAATGGAAGCAAACATAGTAATGTAGCAATGTACTTTATATTGAATTATAATATATTTAAAATGTTTTATAAATTGGGTATTAATATAAATTATAATGTATCAATTTCTAGTAAAATTATCCACAGCATTAAAAGTTGAATACCAGTGTTCCACGGTCTAGGAATATTAATGCGCCATCCACGCCATATTCGCTTCTATTGTGTGCCAGTTTTGAATTTACTTTGCATTATTCTCAATTATATTGCCCGCTTAGCTGAAAATTATTCGCATCGGCCATGCATGCGTGTTTGAATAAATGATCATCATTTTTGCTTTGATATTTCAAACGAACAACTTCCCGTTGTTGTATGAACACGCCGTTAAGTAAATTAATATTCTACACAAGATTCTAATCGCCGTACCGTGCCATACTTTGCATTCACAATTATTTTAACTAATGAGTTATATCAACATATATACATGTATACATACGGAGGCATATAATGACAGATATTATTTTTAATTTTAATCTTATGTTATAACGAAATATGTTTTAACAGAAGCAATGAGTGAGTAATTATCGAAACATTCGGTGTTTATATTTACAACTGCATAAATGGTTTATAATAGTTAATTTAAGCATATTTTCTTAGTTAGATTAGTTTCATGACGTATATAAAAATCTATATACAACTAGATATAGCACATTTGGCCCTTAATAAATTGCAGCGTTATTATTTCATGAGAAACCAAATGCAAAACATTTTGGAATCGATTAATTAAATGTGTGCAATTTAATCAAAACAATTACATTTACACGCTTGATATTACGTTTTTTTGATAAATAAAGCAGTCACCATTTATTTCGTGTTTCAATGAAAATTTTATTTATTTAAAAAAATATATTCGTGTAAGTAATTACTTTTTTGCAAAAGTTCACTACGATACCAACAGAGAGACGACTAATCTAATTATGAATCTGAAATTGTATACAGAACAGTGTTTAACCTACTTACGATTTATTTATGTCTATCTTGGGACAGTATTTCGCTTCCTTTGTTAACCGAAAGTATGAAACTTGTCATAGTTTGCGATTGTACTCATGCAAAATGACGAAGCTTAAAAGACTTTCCAGCGTTCTTTTACTGAGAGAAAATCTAGTTATACTTAAAGTGAATATATCTTGAAGGACGAGCTCAGTTGCGCACTTAGCTCGCATTTAGTGAGCCTTGGACCGCCGAGCTGAGGTTACGTTCTTAATTAGCCATCTCTCGCAGCTGACCACTCGGAAGTGAGACAGCTTCCTACACGGACACACCGTATAAATCCCAATTGAGGAACTCTCAACCTAATGTACATCGCAATAGAAACACACCAGATGCATGATTAAGTTTGGCATAAACTCACGCTTTAGGTGACGTTGACTTAGTATTGAGGTGGGTGTACATGTATCTGTGTAGATAGTGAATATACGAATAAATACATTTATTAAAAATTATTCATAAACTGAAACCATATATATTAGAAATAGATGATGTTCAAAAGCAAAGGTCGTCAATAAATTTATCGTAGCCAATAAAGTTATAAAAGTAACTGAATTTAAAAATGAAATAAAATTTCAACATTTCAATTCAAAATGTCAGTTTCGCTGTTAGGAAGCGTCTCTACTTCAAACCAATAAGCGCTTATGCAAATACAAACAATTTTATGTTACAAATAACAGAACACTTTTGTTCCTTTTTTTATTAAATCAACACCAAAAAGACCGGTACGATTTTAATTCTGTATACAGTGAAATAAATATTTGGTTTTTTCGCTTACCATACTTCACGCCACGAAGCAAACGGATAACACGAAATAAAGCCTCCGGAATCAAACCGCAAATTTAGTTTAAATAGATGCAAAGTATTAATGTTTTCTACCTAGTAAGTAATTACTGGCCGCGTGAACAAAATGTAAACTCAGATGGAACACGAGTCCGAATCTCTATGAGTTACGACTTGCACGCTTATGTGACACCCGCCAACAATGCTGTTTTATTATCACCTCACTCAGTGATTTAGTGTGCGTATTCGAACATTTATGACAATATCTGTTATTTACGTCGCTCGTCAAAACTGTAGTATGCACAATTTACAGGAAATAAATTTAAGGCTGTATACTGCATGAAATTTAGAAAGTAAAGTACTGTTTATTGACTGGCTTGTTGACGTGCACAGTTCAAACCGTTTACCATAATAATAAAATAAATAAATAACCGCCACGCCAGGTCCCTAGCGGGGTAGGCTAATAATAATATTAACTAAAAAAGCATAAATAAAACCAATCTATTCTCATATACAAAAATAAAAGTTAAAGAAAGCAGAAAAAACAAAATAACAAATGAGCTCAATGTAAAGGTCCACAACAAACTTACACCGCAGTGTTATACCGTCTCTGGTAGTTTTCATTATGACCTTATTCATATTAAACATCATTAAATATCAATTATATACAATACAGCTTTTGTCAAGCAATCAGTTATAGTTTTTGTGTTGTTAAGACATCTATCGATTTTTTGCTGGCCCACCAACGAACAGGTAAAAGTAATATTTAATGACTCCACATAATCATGTCGCAATTTCGGTAAAAACTTATACATCCAGCATCAATCATTTTCTTCCTTGCATGCTGAAGGAAATGAATTATGCTCTAAGTGTGTACGGTCTCGCTTGAAAAAATGTGTGAAAAATTGCCTCGATTATCTCTAATGACGGTACATAGTACATTTTCGGTAGTCGCGAGGCCAT
>DVPR01002012.1:0-10055 GCA_018239345.1 Oxynetra stangelandi | reverse complement strand
TCACCAGTTGTTAAGAAAAATTATTTTTATAAAGGAAATATTAAAATGACAGAGCACGAACACGATGCTTGAAAACACTTACAATATTTTTTAAAAAAGGAAGTGATAAATAATGACTATAACAGTTAAAGAATTAATAAAATATTATTTGTTAAATATTGATATAGGTAAAATAAAAAACGAAGAAGTTAAGAATTCTTTACAATTTATTTTAGAAACATATGAAAAAGAATTTACTGAAAAAGAACAAGAAATTAATAGTTTTAAACAACAAATAGATATGGCCCATTATTTTAATCAAAATTTAGGTAGTGAAATTAAAGAATTAAAAAAACAAATATTATTTAAAGAAGATTTTCTTATTGTTCCTGATTTAAATAATAGGTATCTGGGTTATATTTCGAAAGAAAAATATGACAAATTACCTAGTAAGGATATTAAATAATGTCCCAACCAAAAAGTAATTTATCTAAAAAATCAACAACTAATCAACCTAAAATTAAAAATAAAAGAGTTAATAAGTTAGAATTAACTGTTAGATTACATGAAAATCCGATTAAAACTAAAATAAAGGCACTGGTTGCTGGTGGGGTTGAAGTTGATGCTTGTTCGGCTAAATGTCAATGAGACGGATTAAATTACTCAACATTATCAATATATAACCCCTCTATTTTAACTGAGTTTTTGAAATTAAAAAAAGATGATGAGATAAAAATTAAAGGCTCAGTATTTAATCAGTTAAATATAAAAAATAAACGATATTTTTTATCTTTTAGAGTAGATAGTTTTGAAATTATACAAAAAGCAATTAGAAAAAAAACAAATACAAATATTAAAAATTAGGAGGAAAAACAATGGGATTAAAAAATGTAAAATATGTTCTTATTGATGAACATGATAAACCAATTAAAAATGAAGATGATAGTTTTGATATTAAAACGGCAGAAGTTATTTTAGAAAATTCTGAAGAAATTAATGAATTTAATACAGGTAATTTAGAAAATAGCAATCAACAAATCAACGAACTACAAACAAAAAATAATGAATTAATTTCACAATTAGAACAACAAACAATTCAATTAAAACAAATTGAAATTAATAACTTCAATAATTTTTTAACTGATAATGACGAATTTAAAAATGTCTTACTAAAATCTTATGATATTAATGATGATATTGAAGTTATTAAAGCACACTTACAAAGTGTTTATGATGAATTAATTAAGGTACAAACAGTTAATACTGGTGGCGTACCAAAAGTAGAAAACAAAGAAAACAATATTTTAGATACAGACAATGTATTTAATAAATAGAAAGAAGGAAGTAAATTATGGCACAAAACCCACAAAGAATTTTCGGAGATATTGCTAATCAAGCAACAAAACGAGACCGAGAAACATTTGAACAATGATATTTACAAACTTATCAACAAAAATTTAGTTGAGAAGCTTTATTTGCATGAAAAGAAGCAAATAAGTTTGGTTTAACATATAAAAGAAAGAAAAATATTAAATACAATGAAGGTCTAGGAAACGAAGGACAAGTATTTAATACTGATGATAACCTACTAAAATATTCAACAGTGGAATTTGAAGATGGAATTGTTGAATTAGATACAATTTTAACTTTTGCTCGTAAATTAGACCCCGTAGAAAGTGATTTTAATCCTAATCTTTGGGCTGCCGATATTGAGCAAGCAATGGATACTGAGGTTGCTTATAAACGCAATAAAATTTTAGAAATTATTAATAAAGGAACAGTTACAACTATTCAAGGACAAAAAGCAGATGATACAAACGCTTTAAAAATCCACGATGAAATTATGGATAAAATATACGAAAACGGCTTTACCCCATCAGAAACAGTTGTATTAGGTTCGGCTGATTTTATTCGTGGAATTCGTAATAAATTACAGTTACAACTTGGAGCAAACGACCAAATAAATAGCGTAATTGAAACGAGTGGAGCAATGAAAACTGTTGAAGGAACAACATACTATATGGTTCCTAAAAAATTACCAATTATTAATAAAGATGGTTCAGAAGGAACAATTGCATTATTACCAAATGGAGTTAATGCAATTGCCTTTAAATTTAGCAAAAAATATGACCCCCTTATTTTACGCAAAAAAGACCATACTCCGTTAAGAGTTGGTGCTGCTGCGTTAGGTACTGGAATGGGTAATACTTTGATTATGGAAAGAGTTTTATATTTAGGTGGAGCAGTAGTTGAATCCAAAGGAATTATTAAACATATTGTTGCAAAAATTAATATTAGTAAAATTAATAAATTAGATAAACCAACTATTCATGTTGCAGACCCAACAAAAACAACACCAGAACAATTAAAACCACAATTTAAAGATGTTGTTTTAAAAGCGGTAAAAGCAGTAAATAGTTCTTTAACTGAAAGTGATTTCGATTACTTTATTGAAAGTAAAGGTGAAGATTGACCAATTAAT
This sequence comes from Oxynetra stangelandi, assembly GCA_018239345.1. Taxonomy (NCBI): domain Eukaryota; kingdom Metazoa; phylum Arthropoda; class Insecta; order Lepidoptera; family Hesperiidae; genus Oxynetra; species Oxynetra stangelandi. Next base: position 7,594 of record DVPR01002012.1, on the reverse strand, counting down.
ATTACAAATGACAAAACTGTTGAAGTTCAAATTGAAGGTAAAAACAATGCTAGTGGTCAAACAAATCCGATTGATGTTAAAATTAAAAATTTTTAATAGTACTAAAAAATAGTACTTTTTTGTTTGATAGATATGCCAATTGGAACATCTAAAACAGCCCTTATTTATGCTGTTAAAAAAAATCCAACTAGATTGTCAATCCAACAACAAGAAAAAAGTTTTGGTTTACAGTTATTAGAATTTTTAGGAATTCAAGTTTTAGCCCTTGGTTTATCAGTTTTAACTGGTGGTGTAGCATCTGCTGTTGGTCTTGGTGCGGGATTATCTAATTTTGCCGCAGCATTTATCTCGTTTGGAGTAGAAACAGCAACCGATTTTACTGTAAATCAAATATATGATAAATTAACATCAGAAGTGACAGTAAAAAGTACTGCCTTAAATTTGTTACCAGCAATTGGTGGGATAAGAAAATTAACGCGTGCTGCTCGCACAACTAGAATTTTAAAATTAGCAAAAGAAACTAAACTACTTGAAAAATTAGGTGTAATAACTGCTAATAATTTAGAAGATGTTGTAAAACAAGTTACGGGTAAAAAGGTTTTATCTGATAAATTAATATTTGATTTTACAAAACAGGCTAATAATGAAACTTTATTATATACAATTGGAAAATTAGCCCGAAATGATTTTTATAAAGGTTTTAAAATTTCTAATTTAGAAACAATTAATAATTTATTAAAAATTGAAAAAAATATTCAAAAAATAAGTCCTACATTAGTTCAAAAAATACCACGCGTAAATGAAAAAAATGCTAATAAATGATTGTCTGAATATGGATTAAATATTGATAAAATAAGCAAAATTAATACTAATGAGTGATATAACATTATGACTAATCTTCATAAAAAAGGTGTTGGTAAAAACCTACTATTAAATGTTAATTTAATGCGTGGTAGCAAAGTATACAATAATAAATTATTAAATATCTTGCACCAAACACCAATTAAATTAAATAAAGCCTTAAATTATTTAAATCCAAATTTTTATATTCAAAAAGTAACTAAAAAATTATTAGCCCCAATTGAAAAACAAATAATTTCTATTAAACAAAAAATAATTAGTAAAATTACTGATAAAACTAAAAAAATATTATCTAAATTTGAAACTAAGGCTATTAAAAAAGGCCAATTATTACCTTTTGCTTATGGTTCTGATGTTTTTTTAGCAGTAAAAATTGTTCCTTTATCAGTTGCAGGTGAAGTTGCTTTAACAATATATTATAAAAATCCTAAATATGCCCTTATTGTCGTTATGACAACTTTAATCAAAGCAGAAAAGTTTATTTTGGATCCTGAACCGTTTAAATTCTATATGAACAGTGAGTGGTTTATTGGTTGGGGATTTAAAAAAACAAGTTTGTTTAATTTAGTTTCTTTTGCCCCGCTTGCTTATCAGCAAGTAGTAAAAGATAGTTTTAAAATATATCGGACAATTGCTAAGATATTAAAAATGCAAGAACAATTTAAAAATAACTTTAATAAAGATAAATTGTTAAATACGCTAGAAGATAGTGTGGTTACTAGTTTATTGGGTAATGGACTAGTATTTCAAACATATAAACAACTCAAAACAAAACAAAATTTAAACAAAACAATTAAAACAAAAACATTACTAAATAGTAAAAAATTTATATTAAAGAAAATATATTCTAAAAAAAGTAAATGATAAGGAGATGATTAAATGTTAAATGAATTATGACAAAATGTTACTTTGGAAAATTATAATAATTTTATTCCAATGACAGGTAAAATTACACAAGTTCCAGTTCGTTATAATAAGTTCTTTAAAGGTGATGTAGAATTATGATTTAAAACATTTGCTTTAAGAGCCCAAAATATGATTAATTCATATTTAAACTATCCATTTTCAAAATTAAAATTTGAAACATTTAAAGACCCACTATTAAAGAAGATTTGTATTAATATGGTGTTTATTACGATTGAGCATTGAACATTTAATCGTATTCCAATTGAGTTTTTTACTTCTGCAAATATGAGTGTTGGTGATATTAATTATTCTTCACAAAATGACCCTATGGCAACATGACAAGGTCTATTGCCTACCTATGCAAAATCATTGGCTAATTTAACAACTTTAAAGAAAATGTTTCGTACTTTTCAAGAAGAAGGTATTGATTTAACAATGATAGATTTAGAAGCATATTATACACAATTAGAAATTGATGCTTTAATAGAAAAAGAAAAAATTAAGATTGACAATAAAAGTATTGTTAAAAATAACAATAATGAAATAAATGTTCCATTTGATAATAAAACTATCATTAAAAATGATGATGGAAAAATTGAAGTTTCAGATTTAAAACAAAATAAAATTACTTTAATGTCAAACGCCAGTAAAAATAATAATGCTGATTTTAATTTTGAAACAGGGGAATTAAGAATTTGAGACCCTAGTTTTGGTGGAAGTAAAATAGTTGCGAATTATGATGTTATCGATGGTGCTGTTGCAGGAATTGAGAGTACAGATGATACCTTTGGTACTACTAAATATATTGATAAATTTTATTTACAGAAAAAAGATTTACCTAAAATACCAAATGATTGAGAAGTTGTTAATACTAGTGATTTTGTTCAAAATTCTAAAGGATATAAAATTAAAAATTTTAATAAGTCAGAATATTATTATCGTTTATGGTGTTATACAAGTTATGAAATAGAACTCTTTATAATTACTCATATAAATTTTGAAGGTCAATTAGCAAGTGGAATTTCATATGGAAATAATCCAAGTAGTTGAATTACCATTCAATTATTTCCTGAAGGTGAGTTTAAATTATCATCAACATCAAATGGTGTTAAAATTAAAAAATTATATATTCAAAGAAAAAAATTAAATTAGAAAGGAGATGTTTTTATGCCAAAAGTAGAAGTTAAAGATGTCGTTATGTTTTTAAAAATCTTTGGAGTTTCATCATTGTTTTTTATTGCAGGAATTATTATTTGTTTTATAGGACCTACTAAATTAGGAATTGGTTGACCTGCATATGTAATTATTGGTGCAATGCTTAATGGTTTTGGGGTTATTGTTTTAATTATTGAAACAATTAGATTTATCAAAACTCATAACAAACAACAAAAACAAGATAGTATTGAAGATGTTATTAAAAAAGAAGATAAAAAATAAAGAGGTGTTATAAATGGGATTGTTACCAGCAAAAAAGAAAATAAAAAAAGATTATGATATTGATAGTTATTATCTTAATTTAGCATCAACGATTACTAATCGTAAAAATGTTACTGTTCAAAAACACAATGATATTTTAGAAAAAAGAATTTGTGAAGATAATGCTAATTTTTTAAATCCACGAGATTTAGAAATTAGCATTTATAATCCACTTACTAATCAACAATTAGATACTAAATTAATTAATAACTTTTTAAAAATGCAGGACTTTACTAATAAGAATTGATATAACGAATATAAAATTAATAAGAATGGTAAGGGTGCCTATTTTATTTTTGCTAATAATTCAAAACTTAATTTTATTACTATTGATTTTTATAATGACCAGTATGATGAATTAGGTAATTTAGTATCTTGTACTTTTGATTATGACCATTATATTAAAAATGACCAGAATGTTTTTATTACTGAAAAATTAGAAATTGATTATGTAACTAAACAAGTAAAAGTTATTAGAAAATTAAAAACACGATTATACAGCACCATTACCGACTTATATATTGATGATACTAAATGAAATAACTTTACAACATTGCAAAGAAAAGAAATATTACCACTTAATTTTATTCCAATTGAAATTATTCCTAATAACCCTAATTTTGAACCTTCTGCTCGTTATGGTAAGCAATTTGCTAGTATTTTAGATATTATTGCTGAAAAGATAATGTTAGACCCATTATTAAATAGTGGTAAATTTACCATTAATACTAATGGGGTTACTGGTGTTGTTGACCAAGAAATTAGTAAAATGTTGGCTTCATTTATTGAAAATGACTTATTATTGGTTGAAGGCGACCCTGATAGTAATTTTCAACCAGTAGACTATATCGCTGGTAATTTTAAAGGTGAACAATTAACCAAAATATATGATTGATTATTAAATAATTACTATAAAATAAATCGTCATCATGTTCCCGCAATAGCTAAGGGAGCACAACAAACACAAGCAGAAGTTGCGGGTGTAAATATTCAAACAAACGCATCATACGAACAAATGATATATATTAGAGAAATTAAATTAACGGAATTTATTATTAAGTTAATTAAATATGATAATGCGATTTTAAACAGTAGAACATTCAATATTAAAAATATTGACAATTTAATTGTTGATGTTCGCTTACCAGTAAATGCTACTTTAAACAGACAATTAAAAAACAACGAAACTATTATTAATATGCCTAATGAAGAAGGGGGGCAAGAATAATGTTAAAACCATCTGAAAAAATGTTAGCACAATTAGCAGAAAATGATGAACAAATTGACTATTCAATTGATAGTATTCCGCTAGATTTTGCTAATCAATCACAATATAGCGACCCCGATTTAGAACAATTATTTACCGAAGATCGTGCAAGAAACTTATATATTTATAAAATTAATAATCTTGTTAAGACAAAGCAAAAATCAACCTTAAACTACTCTCAAAATAGCGTTAAAATAGGTTTTATCGACAAAGATAAATATATTAAAATCATTGGTTATGAAATTAGCGACTTTAATTTTAAATTACAAATTCAACAAAACACCACAGTTCAAGATAATAGTACTAGTTATGTCATGATTGATGAAAAAGATATCTTAATTAATGATATTTCAAAACAAGATAAAGAATTTTTAGAGTCTTATGATTTAAAAATAGTATCTATTAATGACCCAATTACAGAAGGAAATAAAAATGAATGTTATATAATTGAAGAATACAAACGTCCTTATTCACCAGATGGAATTAATATTATTAAATCTATGCATTTAGTTAAAATAACTGATTTTAAATGAAAAAATCAAAATAGTATTCATTTAGTATTACAAAAATCATTGCCCGAAGATACAGTATTTACTGGGATTGAGATTAAATACCCTAAATCAATGTTATTTGGAAATATTAAGTGTTGAGGTAATGTCAATGGTGTTTATTCTTATCCATCATCAAATATTGGAAACGCTAGTTTAGTGCCTTTGTTATCAATGCCAATTGAAACAAACCCTAATTTAAGAGTATTTCAATACTGATTTACAGAAAGTTTTTTACCGTGAAATATTGCAAAAAACTATATTCAAGGTAAAAATATTTTAGATTTAGTAAATAAGAGTGATTTAGAAAAAGTTTTATTAAATTTTTTAACATATCGTTATAATTATGATCGAAAATTTCAAGGGGCAAAATACGATGAAAAGGGGAACCCTACTAATAAAGCGGCTGAATTACGCCAAAAATTTGAAGGACAAAAACCAGAAGAGGTAATTGATGGTTTATTTGAAAACTGAAAGTTAGATAATCCCATATCTATTAATAAAAATATTGTCAAAATATTTAAACAAATTATCTATATGTTATCAAATTATACATACAGTAAATATGCAATTAACAAGGGTTATAATGATGATGTTAAGTTATTTTCACCATATTATTTTGAATTAATTTCCAATCCACGAGAGGAAGAGGTTGGATATTGAGTTTTTAAATTTGACGATTTCAAAGTTGAATTAAATTCATCTTATTTTAATTTTAGTGATGGCGGCCCTATTACACCAATCCCAGTAAATTATTGAAAAGAAGTTGATGCAGATGATAAACCATTTAATGAAGCAGATAATAGATGGTATTTTATAATTTGAAAAGCTGATAAATGAATTGCTACAAAATATAAAAATAATAGATATGAACCAAGTACGGGGTGAATTATTGAAGATTTACAAGGTGGTAAATATAGACTTATGATGCGGCCTAATGTTACTTTCGGAGCTTTTAGTGATGGAAAATGAAGACAGTGAGATAGAGATGACGGTTCATATTTTAAAGCAGTTTATCGTTGAAATGATAATAGTGAACCCAACAAACCTTTTATATCGCCTCAAACCGGAGAAATTACTGATTGAAATTTAAAACAACAAAGAAAAGTTAATAACAACAAAGATAATGAAATTAAAGTAAATGTTAAAAACAAAGATATTTCAGAAAACCCCATTTATCAATTAGAAACAAATTATTTTAATTGATTATCAATAACAAATGAATTAGAAACAAACAATATTCCTTCTCTTGTTCCCGCAGAAATTAAATTATCAGATGGAGAATATGGTAAATATTTAACTAATTTAATAGTTTCTAATGACAAAATAGAAGAATATTTAAACTATTTTTCACAATGATATAGATTACTTTATTCTAAGGCGGTTTGAATGAATATAATTAAAAATTTAGTTGTAGATAATATTAAAATAGTTTTTGATAGAAAACTATTTAATTTAAATCAAATTGAAATATCGGGTATATGAAGTTATGGAAATTATGATATTACAATTTTTATTGAAAAACCAAATGAAAAAATTATTGCAGGAAAAGATATAAATTTAGAATTAATTAAAGGTTGCCCTACTTGAACCAAAGTTAGCGGTAAAGATAGAAATACATATCTTCAGTTAATGGAAGAAGATGTTTGATATCTTTGAAAAAATGGCGTTGAAGATGAAAAGTCATATTCAAATAAAGCGGTTGTTAATTTTTTAAAACAATCAAATAGTATAATATTTTCTTATCCACCTATAAAAGAACAAATCAATATTAATAATTTACAATTATTTAATAAAAACAATGAAAAATTATCGTTAGTTAAAATAGAAATATAAAAAGTTATTTATTAAAATAACTTTTTTAATTTATAAAATAATTATCAAAATTTTTATATTTTCCCCAAAAATTAGAAATATCATATTTTTTATTCCATTTTTTTGAATAAATTTCATCTATTCCACCAGTATCATTAACTGAAAAATCTTGTAAATTCATTATATTTTTATAAGTTAAATAAAATAATGAATAAACAGGATTATAAACTTTATCAAGATTTCAATTATTAGGTTGGTTTGTACACCATAAAAATATAGTGTATTTATCATTATTTTTAAATATATCATTAGAATTATTTTCTTCATCTTTTATTGTATAATCAATTAATGCTTGACCTATTTTTTGGTTTTTATCACAATATATACGAGTTCTATTTCTATCTAAATATGAATTTTCAAATTTTGTTTTATTATTAGCAGCAGTAACAAATACAATAGGCAAAGAAATACATAATCCTAACAATAAAATTGTTATTAACAATATTGCTATTTTCTTTTTTGTTTCAGTTAGGAAAAAACACCTTATTGATAAAATTAAATATCTCATATCATCATTCCTTTACTCAAATTTATTATTTGATATTGATATAATCTGGGCTCGCGGTGATTTTTTATAGTTTTGAGAAAAATTACTTAAAGTTTAAAAAAACTTTTGCCGCGCTTTTCAAAATACTTGGGAAAAATTCTAAGCGTTAAGCGA
>DVPR01002011.1:0-10056 GCA_018239345.1 Oxynetra stangelandi | reverse complement strand
CCGTCTGGTTACCATAACACAGACACAGTTTAACTGCCTCCTGTGGGATCAGATGGCCGTGAGTGGAATTATATTATTATTATCAAGATATTATTATTATTATCAATATTAACTTTAAAATGAAATAACACACGAGATAACCATAGAGCTTATTTTTGGGAAACATTTTTAATCACTTATGTTACAGAATTAGCATTGAAACAAAGTTAAAACTACGTTCATTATGTATAGGTGTTTCATATCATTTTAAAATTACATATATACCATACACACAGACACCTTTTGTACGAAGATATAACAGAAACTTCTAATTTTGACAATATATTATTTCTTTATTTAATATCTAATTATTCATTTTGATAGTAGAATGTGTAAAGTAATCACACATTAATTATGTTAACGACTACCGGAGAACTTAAAGAAAACCAACGATAAAATGGAATTTAATATTAAATATAATACTAAATGAAATTTAATTTACAGTAAAAATTATAATTTTAAACCTAGGTAGATCTATTCCTATGTTTGTTGGTCGATTTGAGTGCCAAGTATACGAGTACATATATAGTAGACGATAATTGAGATGAAATTTATTAGGAAAAGCTTCAATGCTGATTAATCCTCGTGACAGCTGAATCCAGGGAGACCGTAGTTTGTCACGTGGCTGCATCAGCGCGATTCATTTAGGTTACTCGTGTGTTCGGTCGCCTTCTAGGTTTATAAGCAATTCAAAAGCCATTCGAAAATGAAACATTAGTAAAAGCCATAATTGTGATTTATCCGTGCAAATACGTTAAAATGTGCTACAATAAATTAATGTAACTGGTATTATTCATAGCAAATTGTCATTGAAGACATATATTTTTATAACATAGTGATTGAAAATTGTATAAAAGATAGGAGCATAGAAAAACTCGAGTCATATTTATGGCACCATCTAATATGTTTATGAGGTAATTTAAGTAACAGCTGGCAATAATAGTAGAGGCCGTGTGTATACGATTTTTCTATATTGTTCCAATCTGTCACTATAATGTCCTGATGTTGTTTATTATTCGCAATTTTTATTTTTTAGTATCACAATATTTAGTCTCGACTATGACGGTAGTAAAATTGTATTTCATTTTTAAACAAAACATGATTAATTTTAAACTTCAATATGGGCGTTGCTGGGTAACATGTCTTTCATAAATATGTTAACTTAGTTTTGTTATATTAATAAAGTGATCGTTATTTTAGGTACATGGCGTGGTGATCGGTGTGCCTACGTACTTGTATCTACTTCATTGCGTTAACATAAAGTACAATTTGGAATATGGAATTGATACAGCGCCATATGTTGACAATAATATGAACATTTTTACAGTCAAACACGTACGCTAACGCGCTCACGATCGAGTGCGAGTTGCTGATGAGATATGTTGTAATGAGAGACTACGCCAACTATGCAATTATACAACTGTGAGTCGTGTTCTTCTTGTTTGGAGTGTTCGGCTTAGTAGTATTCTCTGTTTATATTCGAGAAGCTAACTCCAAATGCACTAATGTTCTAATCATAATCGGATGCATTTGCTACAAAGTTCACTAGTTGTTCTCATATCGATTTATTCATTCTTTGGTTTTACCACTGTTGAAGCTCATGTTGGATGTTAGTAATTTTTCCATGTCGACGTTCATATAAAAACTAATAACTCAAAGTTACGACTAATACAGGTGATAGACAGAGACCTTGACGTCCTCGGACCTTGCACTTACAGCTTGACCTTCAATACTGCTGGGCCATAAATCTCAAATCCAATTTACTATGTCGTTTAGAAAAATTTATGACCACGTGGAAAACTGGCGAGGAGCCGTCGATAGCGTGTTGTTTGTGTTTAGTTTGTGATTAAATAATTCATGCTTGAAAAGCAGAATGCTCTTAGATCAAGGATTGTGACTTACTTAACAGATAGCAGATAAACAGATGTCTTTGTATCTGTTTCTCGAGATCGGAGATGTTTGTGAAGATCTGAGTGATGAATTTAGACAAATTTATGAATGTGATTAATTATATGTGTGTAAGGTGCCTAATATTATATCTGCACTGACACGACATGGGGTCCTGTAGGCTTTAATTTCGCTTTGGGTATTCAATTAAATTGCTAGTCCAAAATGACTGATTCCATTCATCAATCATCTTGGTTGAAATTATTGATTAAGTAAGATTATTTATAAATTATTCTTACTTGAGATACAATAATTTGATGTTATATCTACTATTAATTATTCATAGGAGCTGATCCAATGTAAATCATTAGCTTTCAAAGGAGGAATAATGTATTTGTCAACTTTCATTAGTAAAGCAATTAAATAAACCATTTATAGCAAAGTTTTACGAACGGCGAATATTTTATAAAATAAAGAGAATATTTAGTTTTGCATATAACGGCGTGCGAGTATGATCCTGCTTTGTGGCACTCTGCATTCTGTCAGCGGATGGATCCGGTCGCTCCTTTCAAAAGCGGGATCTTCTGTCAGCTTAGCAACGGCGATCAGCGCCGAAGCCTTATCAAACGGAGCCTCCAGTGTACCCGTGACGCGGGATAACCAGCGAGCTTCAACACAACTGAAGAAAAATGAATTTCATTTAAATACCTTTCAACTTATATTGATCGGTCACATTCGGTGGTGGTTATGGTATAGTATTAGTTAATACCTTGGTGTAATTTTTAAAAGATTAACACATCGATTTCCGTTAGGATATATGTATATTGGAATAGTGAATTGATATTTTATGGGTTATCGATGTTATATAAGCTTTGTTAGATGGCTTACATACTTCAAACTTACAAAGGTAAAAGAGTTTAGAAGTTGTGAGCAAAATGTCTTCGTCAAAGAAATCTTCGCAAAGTTATAGGATATTTAAAAGGCAATACTTACGAGGGACACGGGTCACTCGGCACTAGCAGGTTGATGTGTCGCGGCGTGAAATGGTGAATATCTTCATTGCGGACCGTATAACACTTCAAACGAGAGGTCTTGGTGTTGTCCTTCTTCCTTTGTACTTGACGTTCCTGGAGGAAAAGGTACAAGTGCTAAATGCGTTAGTAAAGACTGGCTCAATTGTGTAGTAGTTAGTAAATCTGACTGGTGCGCCAGGGGTCGGTCTTTAAATTCGCACTGATGAGGTTCAAGTCAAGAGTGAGTAGGCACTTTCTAGACAAGTGTGCTTCATGCTAGACTGCATCCCGCTTTCTATCAGGTGGGATAGCAGTCAAACGCGAACCTACACCTAAATAAATAAAAAAGGTATCTCATTCGAGCCTTATAAGTATCTACTCACATAGTAATATGCGATTTGCACCAACTCCTTTATTTTCTCAGTTATGAGCCGAAAGGTCAAATCTAAGTTAAAGATAGACGGCATCTTGTCACCCAAAAGATTCTGGAAAGGCTCCACAGAACAGTCGAGTAGTCTGTAAGGATATTTTGTTATTCTTACAAAGTATATACTAATCAGGATGAATGTATTTTAATCAGCGATGAGTCGATTTTTTTAACCCAAGCAAAGCAATTTTGCTGGGACTAATAATTTAGTATAAATTTAAAATAATTTATATCTAACATTGACATCTCAATACATACTCGTATGTACGTATTTTTCGAAGTTTACCATTTTAGCTTACTTTAAAAAAATTGATAATCGTCTATGTCAGATACAAATCGATAAACAAGTAACTCTTTATTAAATCATTCAGCTCTTTCATCTTTATAAATTTGAAATATCATCGCGTTCAGGGAATACCCAAATACAATTTAATGTAACCATTACTATCCAATATGTATCACTAAAAACTATGTAATAAAAAATTATTAATATATATCACTTATAAAAGCCTTTAACTAATATCATGATTATCATCATAATAAAAATGATGACACTACCAAGCTATTATAGAACAGGTTTTCACACGGCGGTCTTCGAGATGATTTTATTAAATTGTATATAGTTATATATAATTGTATATTAATTAAATTGTATATATTTTGTTCATATATTAGTATAAGAATAGCGGAAATAGGTGAAAATGACCTCCAGCGTTTACCTTGTCGCCTCGAACAATGTTTTGAACCCTACGCATTGGTTTTGATACGTGCCGCTGAACACCGCGCGCTCGCAGTAAAGCGAGTTGTTACCAAGTGTTGGAATACTTAGCGGAAACTTAGCGTTAGGGTATTGAGAGTAATCTATCGGAAGCACGGAAACAAGTTGGTTATTAGTTCCAAGATTAACTTTAAATGCCGGCACGTTAAACTGTTTTACTTCGATGTGTTCGATATATAAGGAACGCACGCACCTTTCCGAATAAAATTCTAATTAAATTAAATTTCAGCACATAATTTTAATCGTATGTAAACAAGAATTGATTCAGTGAAAAATGATCGTTTTCCAGTAGGTTGTTAATCATTTTTGTCAATGATTAACGAAATAGGTGATAAGTATACCTAAATGGTACAAAATATTTTTGAATTTCATTTTAATTTCATGCAAAAATATTTTTTAGATAATTTGAATATTTGAAGTATCCTGACACACTTGCTAATGCTACGTTTACAGAAAGACAAGATAATATTAGCTGTTATATAGTTGACAGGTGCTGGCAAAATTTCACCATTCTTTCAGATCTTTGTAAATATATTGAATAACAAAGTCCTGTTTAGCTGTCGGCTGTTTGTGATTATTTACCGCCATTCGTCAAGAGATGGCGTAAGTGGCTATTCTAAATCACGCTATTGAAGTTTCACAAAATCTTAATATTTATACCAGTTTCGAGTTAGGACAGGTGGAGCTAGTTCACCCTCAGGTATTGCCATTAGCGTGTGTTAATGGTATGGATTGCAGTTATACTTTGAATCTGAAGAGAGTAGCAAACAAGGAGGCAGTAGTCACGAGTGTCGGTTAGTTCAATTAGTATTCATAATTAACGTCTGTAAAATACTAAGTTTTTATTCAAAGTATTCTATCCCAATGCTAGCCAGCGTGATGTTTTTCATTTATCATTTTAATTGGATAATTGATAGCTCACACTCAAGTCCATATCTATCTTATTCAGTTTGTTGACGCAATTAAGATGTCCCACTGTTCTATTGTATCAATAATTGGCGATAATGATCTTGCACTTCCAATGCAATTTAGCTACATTAGATTAGATTATCCAATTAGTGTGTTAATATGATGCATTGATCAATATATACATTTTTTATATCAAAAGAGTAGTAAACAGGCAGGTAGTAGTTTCGAGTGGCCGCTACAGCCCATGGACACCTGCAACCGATCTCGAACAGGGCTATTTGTCCTATTCCTTGGCCGGTCACAGAAGTTTTGTTCATTTGACGACTGAGACGGTAGACACATAGAAGGGCAACCAAACCCTTAAAACCAAAACATATTGTTATAATAACAACGGCTTCACGGCAGAAATAGGTACAGCTGTGGTACTTCCCCGGGCGAACCGTACACAGGTTGTACCATCTGCTCTATAAATTGTAAACTTTGTACATACTTCATAAGCAGAATTATAATCAATACATTATTTAGTATATCAGCCATCTGACTTCCAAAGGACGGGTGCTGTCTACTTTGGGATCAATTGACGGCGTTTGGATATGTCGTAAGATTTTATTATTATCAATAACAATTAATCTTACAATATTTATAGCGCAATGTAATAAAGCAATAACAACAACCAAGTTACTTGGGATAGAAAAAAAGCATTAAAGTTGAGGTGCGATAGCAAATCGATACGATTAGATGGATCGACAGCGATATGAGAAGGTGTCGAGAAAACTTCATCCGTTCCCGTTCAAAGTTCAAATGTAATCGATGGGCTATCGTGAGTGAAGTTCGATCGTGAGCTATCAGATCGAGGAGATCAATAATCCACGAGGAGCAGGGCCGAGTTGCCACTGAACTATTAAGATCGATTATATTGATAGGGATAGGCACGTTCAATTTAACACAATTAAATACGTCATTCCCTTATAGAATGTAGCAAAATTGGAAGATATTCAGTTAGATTAATAGATTTTAACATTTAACTGTTTCTATCATGCTAATTAAAGTAGGTATATTAAATTATACTTGGGTAGGAGTTTAAGTATGTTAGTGTGTTTTAAACAAAATTAGAACAAACGATTGTGATTCTCTTAGCAACTTTTAACTTCAGTGCGAGCTGTCGGTTGTTCGAAATTCAGTAAAGAACATGATTGTCTAAGATAAATCAAAATATGGAAGATACGGTGTATTGTTCAAATATGGTGATCAACAGCCGATATCATTCCAATGTTTAAGATAGGTCTCCTCAAGACGTGTTACTGAGCCCGAAACTAGTTCAGGACAGTTGTGACTGGTATAACTTTGTTTTAGACAAATTAAATGCGGTTTGTAGCGTAAGTACAAGATTCACAAGCTTGGAAATTTGTGCGAGTGAGAAAAATGATCTACTATCTTGTTTACACAAAGAACAGATAATTGTTACCCGTCTTTTATGTCCTGCTGATCATACTACGTCGCTACGTGAGCTGATTATGCTACTTTATTTGTACCCGAAATAGAGCTCCCCAGCTGCAGAGCATAAGTGGGCAGCATAAATAAGCGAACTTCAACATCACAATTTTCAATCACAAGTAAACGGGCAGAGTGAAAGCTATGAAAATGCATTTATACGTAGAATATATTAAATAATTATATTAAATAGATTTCCCTCGATATTTGTACATATGGATTGCGAGCTCTCTGAAACTATAGGAGTAGTTAGTAGACTTGTTCAGTAGGTAAATTTTCTTTTGTTATGTAGCGGTCAGCTAAAAACCTTACGAAATGTGACTTCCAAAACGATTCGTAAGGGTTAAGAGTAAATATTGTTCATTATAAAATAAATTTAAATTTTCAAGCGATACCTTATGTGATAAAAAATGTATTATTATGTAATTTTCTGACTTATGCGATACTTTATTGAGTAAAATTGGTCAACTTTATACAATATATTAACATTTCGGCGGGACAATGTCTGACGGTTCCACTAGTATTAAATATAGTGAATGGCGTTATTGATGTGACTTATGGCTTTAATACTTCTCATTGCCAGAGGACACTACACGTGTTCTGCAGTGGGATAATAGAACGCTTGATGATAGCTGATATACGACAAAATCTGAACAGCTTCAATGAACTGATTATTATGCATAAATATAATGCTTCTTCTTTCGTTTGGTTCAATCTGAGTATGTGCACTACATGCGCTTTCAGCTCAACAAAGTAATGAATGGGAGTCATGTGAGCTGTTCGATCATAAACTTTAAAGGCGAGGTGATCAATATTAATGTGTTATTAATATCTTGGGACAACTCATATACGGTCACTTGGTCCCAAATCTAGATAGTACTAGTATTATGGTAACCAGTCGGCCTATAAATTACATACATAAATATATGCATATACAGATTTTTCATTATTGTTTTCACTTTTTTTTATAACATTAACACTTACGTTTATCTTAAAGGTATCTGAGTTTCACACTACAACGTATTATCGTTGCGTGTTAAAGTTGTGTCATCACTGAGGATGATTTCACTACTTTTATAACACCTTATAACTACGAGTGTGTGAAATGGTGAAAAATCTTAAATATAGTTGTAAAATCAAATAAATGCACATCCTCGAACAGTTAAGTGGGGGTAAGGACAAGGAGCATAATCACTGCGAGGTAAGGATAATGAGCATAATTACTTTTATTGAGATGATTTGATTTATTATGGTTCTGTAATATTAAAATCTGTTTCCGAGGATAATTCGAAATGGCAGACAACTATTGAATTTGTTGTCTACGTTAGTTAATGTACTAGTCTTTAATTTTAAACGTAATTTACGGCGCAAAGATACTAAAATGGCTTCAACTGAATGAATACGGGTTCATCATTATTTCTTAAATAAACAAATGTTTCAAACAAAAAGTAATTTTTACTGATCAAGCTGTTTTTATTGCAATTTAAGTCGGTCTTATTACAACCAGATAAGTCAGAAAGAGGATAGACTAAAACATGTTCATATTACTAACTTAGCAATACAAACAAGAACAGTATTGCCAGTCTTAGACAAAAATATGAAGATTGCACATATTATTCAACAGTGGGGAATCGAATAAAAATATATTCAAATTTAAAGGTATTTTTTTAACTGTTCGGAGAGTCATAGTGATGTCACACGGTCTTTTAGTAGAAAATTTATTACCTGAGTGAAGACGGTTGAAGTTTTACAGTCAACTTGCCCACCAGAAGTATTTCTTATATTACACTAGAATAGGTCTCAAGAACGGGAATTCTGACAAAGGTTTCTATAAGTGTCCGCGCATACAGAAGTCGACTGTTGACCTTACATAGCTCGACAGGCTATTTGCAAGACACCACGTGACCAAGAATATTGCGTTATTGAATAAAATTGATTTAGTAATAAAATACGTTTCTCAATAAATAATTGCCGTGACTCTTTATTACTTCTACGTGCCTCTATTTCAAAACAGATGGCGTTAGTTATAGCATCATACTGTTGTGAATGAATAAAAAATATATTGATGAAAATTTATTGATCATGACAATTTAATAACGGTTGCAGGGCTTAGTCGGGCTTCAGATAGGCGACAAATTGTGGTAAATTTGTCCAAACATGCCATGGACGCAAACGACCTTAAAAATTGCTGAGCCCTACTTTGCAATTTTCATCTTCCAATTAAAAAATGGTTCAAAATCAGTGAACCGGTTAGGTCTACTTGCAATTCGTGAATATAGGCCCTAATCTTATAAGTGGCTTAACAGGATTAATAATGTTTAATTAAGATTCAGCATTATCGAGTTTCAGTTCATGTCGATTAACATGTAGCGAATTAAACGATAAGCAAATATTAGTGCAGACCGTGTAATGTTATGCAAATATTTTTTTCATTCAATAGTAAAAACTTCAACTGATATTCCCAGAATATTTCACCGTGATATCTCCAATAGAAAAATATATGTGTAAGAAATAACTATAAGCCACAATTTAAATCACAACCACCATTCTCACTCCAAAATCGAAGATTAATAGAGCATATTAACCTTTATTTTTCTGAAAATATTTGAACTCATAAAAGTCGCCATCCGCTTGGTTACCAGACGGTGACCAGACCTCAGAAATACAATAGGCAAATGTTCATTTACTAAGGCCCGAGATCAAGCGAAAAAGGTGCATTTCCGAAAAGGCCTACATTCATAAAGTGGAAATTCAAAATCTGATGGATGGATCCCTTGCTAAATAACACTTACATAAAAAAGTGTGACAAGAGATTGTGTATTTGATATTAGGTAGACATACACAAACGAATCCGGTCACCGGCACATTTAGGGCACTTAAATGGCAACTATTTTACATTTTTATTAAATGAGATTATTATTATAATATATTAATATTTATCATTAACTAACTTGAATATTTCTTCCACCTTCTCCATTGTATCTTTTATCATGTTTTCTTTATCCTCTTTATAATTTTTCAAATTATTATTTCGTTCTTTTTGTTTCTGTAATTTTTCTTTAAGTAGTACAATATTTTCTTCTCTCCTGTTTTCCATCATCTCATTCCAGTCTCTGCGATCCGCTGTAACAAGTCAGACAAGGTAGATGTATGGTTTTTTCGTTATAAAGCTTTAGGGAAGCAAGCTCTGTCTACCTCTTTGATTTCACTCTTGTATGCATGTAGGCTTATATATTATTATATGTTCTTGTTGCGATTATAATTCAAAACTTAAATATACATAACCATAATCGTTTGATAGTCATGTTTTAGGTATAACATTTTTTTGTTCTTCACTGTCATATTTTAAATGTTGTAAATGGGAACAAGATAGAAAATTATAAGCAGTCGATAAAAAAATAAGCCTGCATCTGGCGTAGAGGTTAATCTACAAGTGCGTTAGGTATATGAAATCTTATAAAGGAAATGGTAGCAACGGCATTCCACTTTTGTCTATCCTTTTAATAAAAGGT